>JAANIC010003525.1:45205-61038 GCA_017607545.1 Acromyrmex charruanus | reverse complement strand
CTTTTTTGATGACATTCCGACCATCCAATCAGCTTCTACACAGGCACTAGAGGCAATTCCGCAAACTGAGCTAGAACATGCATTTGAATCACTATTGAATCGCTGTAACAAGTGTATTGAAGCCAGAGGAGAATATTTTGAATAATAAAACCAAAAAATATGCATATTGTTGTTTCAATTATGATTTTCAGGCCCTGTCCGGGAACATATTTGTCGCATTGTGTATATATATATATATATATATATATATATATATATAAAAATATATATACGTAGGCTGCTGGAAAAGTTTCTATAAACAATATGAAAAAAAACATGTAAAATTCGATAAATAGCTTTATTATTTTTCGAAGTATTCGTCTTTAAGATCGATATATTTTTGCATACGCTCGAACCAATTTTCGAAGCATTTTTTGAGCCTCACTCTGAGGCTGTAACCTCAGAAATCAGTATACGAAATGTTTCAACAGCTGCTTCAGGCTACTCAAATCGCTCACCACGCATCTTTTTTTAATGTTTGGGAACAAAAAGAAGTCATTAGGTGATAAATCATGTGAATACGGACAATGAGTCATCAATTCGACATTTTTACTGGATAAAAAATCAACGGTTTGACGTGCTGTGTGACAGCTGGCGTTGTCATGATGAAGGATGATGCGACGATTTCGGTTTGTTCTACGCAATTCATTTATGACTTTTGGCAAACAAATTGTATACCAATCAGTATTTACAGTCCTTCGATCCTCTAAAGCCACGGTTGTCACATGTCCGGTATAACTGAAGAAACAAGCAATCATTTTGGCAGCACTGCGTGAACGAACAACTTTTGTTGGTTTCGATTCATTTTGAAATATCCAAACAGTGGATTGTTGTTTATTTTCGGGCTCATACGAATAGATCCATGTTTCGTCCCCAGTAACGATGTTGTAGACTAAATTTGACAGACTTCGGTTGAATTTCTTGAGTATTTTTTTGCTCCATTTAACACGAGCCTGTTTTTGAGCTTCGGATTGTCAAATTGTGTGGGATCCAACGATTGCAAAGTTTCCGTACGCTTAAGTGATCATGCAAAATCGTATGTATTACTTTCATGTCAATGCCTAAGGATGCCTGAATCTCGCGGTATGTCATATGCCGGTCTCGCTCAATCATTTCACGCACAGCATCAACATTAGTGGCAACAACAGACGTGGATGGACGACCTTCACGGAATTCGTCACAAAGAAAGGTACGTCCACGCTGGAATTCGACAAACCAATTATAAACAGTCCTATTGGATGGTGCTTCATCCCCAAAAGCCAAATGAAGTCGATCGATGCATTGTTTCGGAGTTAGATTACATTTGTAATCGTAAAAAATCATTGCGAAAATTTTCACGCGAAATTTCCATTTTCTCACAAAATAACTTTTTTTAAAATACTATACAAACAGAACTAGTTGGCTTGAATACAAACTGTCAACTGAATTATAGGTTAAAAACGTCTAATTTTACGGATATGATAATAGCAGAACGTTGGCGCCACTGGAAGTATTAGATTGCAGAAACTTTTCCAGCAGCCTACGTATACAAACTATGAATGAGTATATATATATACTCATTCATAGTTTGTAATACATGCATTCATGTTATGTATTTTATATATATATATATATATATATATAATACATAACATGAATGCATGTATTACAAACTATGAATACGTAATATAATGGTTTATATAGTAGTTATAAGTCATAAAAAGAAATTGTACAAAGTATGTGTAAATATTGGAATAATAGTTAGGCTGATATTACGATTTCTAAGTTCTGAGTTCCTTTTTAGCAATTTTTATAGAACGTCTGGTATTGTTAGTATTATTTTCGCGTCGGTGTATTGGGCATATTCCATCGCGATGAGTAGATCTCTCAAGCTGCTTGTTTCGTTCTCGCTCTCACGTTTTAATTCGAACGTGATGATCGCGGCATGATCCTCTATGGATCCGAGGATCCGCATCCATCCTTCTCTTTTCCTTAATAAAAGTTTGGTGAGTGTTTTACTATTGCGAAACCTTAATCTGGTTCTCATCGGGCGGAGATGGGCAGCTCGCAAAGGATGGCTTGCTAATTCATTTCTCGGAAGCGATCCTCCAATATGTACATATCGGTGACCGGACAGCGGATGACATGGCCCCAGTCTCATAGGGCTACCATGACCATGTCCCTTCCTTCAAGGTTCATTATCACTCCCCGTTGTCAAATTTTTCCTTCTTGACTGACAACGTATTCATCTGATAGCACATGGTGGAGATCGTGAATCTTCGCCCCTTTCGTACCATTTGACATGGAGGAGTTTCTCGAGATCTTTTTGGACATGGTAGAGCTGGACCCAAATGAGTGAGATGGTGAGTCTACCTTGATGACTCTGACGTGTAAGGAACCTCGACTCAGATCCTGGGTGTTGATACTTCTGATGTCCATGTTTGTAAAAATTAAGTGCGTGTGTGTGTGTGTGCGTGTGCGTGTGCGTGTGTGTGTGTGTGTGGTTTTCTTTTGCGCCTTCCCCTTACTCCCGTTTTTTTTTATTTAGAGATATTAAAATAGCAAGTACATGACGTAACATCTGGTCTAAAGGGTTATCTCTGCATGACATATCATGCGGGTTAAATGGTTATCTCTGCATGGTGTAGCATGCGGATCGATATGTCATAGCATGCTATTACATGATAATAATGTGTAAGATAGAAGCGAATGTTTTAATTTCTGAGTTCTAGAGTATAAGCTATTGTTTCTGCAGGAGAGAGGAAGGGATAATTCGTTCTGCCTTAATTTTTGTGAGAGGTAAAATTCTCCCACCTTCGAGCTCGTTGTGCTCGGACGCTTCGGGCGCCGGAGCGCTGACCTTTGGATTTTGAAGTCTGTCCCTACCCAAGTGTAATAAGAGCTGGGTAAGTGAATCCCATATGGCTCCTAGCAGGTACACTCGTATACTGTGTGTAGCGCGTATCCGTGTACGAATGTGTCTAGTGCTAGTTTAACGAATCTGCCGATCAAATATATGCCTATTAATCCGGCACTAATGTTGCCGAATACCAAAAATTTATTCCAGAATTTTGTCCATGCTGAAATAGCGATTCTTTCTATTGATGCTTCGTCAATGAGATTTGAGAGTGATCCTCCGTTAAGTACCGTTTGTTCTAATATGCCCCTCGCTATGGTGTTTAGTATTGCAGGCCGCTCTGCGGGGAACATATGATCTTTAAGTTCTTCTAAATCGGATTGTGAATATATTCCACTGGTCACCATTGCACCAGGATTAATGTATTTCCACATGGTTTAGTTGAAGGTTGCATGATGGTGGGCGGTACTGTCTCGACTGGTTTAAGCATGATCTTATATAACCATGAGTCTCCCCAAAGATACATACTCGTAGTTAATGCGAAGGAATTACAAGTGATCTGTATTCCATGGCATATTAATATATGAGTTTCAAGGATCAAGAAATATGTATCGTTCTCTCGTAATACAGGAAGTTGTTTGTAACATTCGTTAGTCCGTGCTAATTTTACTTCGACCAGCACACATTTTACCATGTGTGTCACTTCTCCAGCCAACAATGCCATATATCCCGGTCCCTTCATAGTGATTTGCGAAGATGTCGGGCGGCTATAGCTAGTGCATTCTGCATCATTCGATATTCGAGTTGATATTGTTGCAATAATATATTTCGATATAATTGATTAATTTGAGGATGTGTCTTTCTATGTACACGAATTTCATATACAGAAACAGGTTTATGTTCATTGAAATAAAGCCGGAGCTTTTGAAAACTTCGCCATCGGGTGATGTTTAAAAAATTATTAATTTTGGATATTCAGTTCTGGTAAGCGTCCACAGGTAGTGTATGTTCCAATGCTGGTTAAAGAAAAAATCATGTTTGGCGTGGTAATAGAATAAACCGTTTGTGATCCTTCGTTTATTAAATTGAGTATTTTGTTAGCGTATCCATTGTATACACCATAGTTAGAAAGTTTGCAATGATCGACAGGCATGGGATCCCAAAAGGTATCTCCTCCTTCTATATTTGTACAATAAGTAGAACTTAGTTCATAACTTATTCTTGACCGGAGGTGTACGCGATTCGCACATCGGTGATATAATCCTGCAAGGTTACTTTAAGGCTGCCTAACGACGACATTTTCCCAAATTCCATACGGGTCAGAGTAGGCGCTGCCGGAGCATCCACTGTCATTGTCAACGTGATCGGCTAAAACTATTAGTCGTGATGCAGTCTGATTAGATTGTAACCCTGTTATATCAGTTTCAGCTATTTCGAAAGTTCCGTAGGTGTGCATTCGTCTGCAAGCATCTCGTGATACATCGCCTATGTATGAAAATTGCCCGTTGAATACATCCGACGTATGCAAAAACATTCCGCATTTTTTTACCGTACGGTCTATTTCAAGTTTACATTACATTATCTTTACAGAATTAAAATCATTGAGTTGAAGTAATTGCACATAGACTTTGGTGGAATTTACTTTTTGGGGGTATGTCTCATTCCTCAACGTTTACTAACGACAGAGTGATTAAATTCGCGCTGCTGTCGCAATCGTAACCTATTATTTCATAAGTTTTTGATCTCTATATTATCAATATAAATATAGCAGTTATTCCTTTGATGCGGTGATCCATCTGAAATATCGATTTGTCTATTGTTATTTCGATTGTCTAACTACTATGGATTGGTTTTATGTAAGAAATCCGTAAGCGATTAAAATGGACAATGTGGCTATTTTTCTTTATTCTTTCTCTATCCTTATTTTAATATTATTTCTGTTTAAGATTTCTAAGATTTCGTAAGGACCGGTGTACTGGTCTCCAAATTTACCGGCTCCTTTAATAAAAATACCTGGTCTCCAGGCCTGAAGTCTAGGGGTTAATTTTCTTGTTGTAATGTTTCTTTAACATCGATGACGTTTTCTCGAGCGTTTGTTTGTATGGAATGAAGTTGTGTGACAAGATTTATTAGATAGTCATTATAATTGACTAATTTGTCAATTGATGCCAAAGGTTCATTCGAAAGTATTCTAGCTATTTTACCGAATACTAATTCGTACAGTATGTTTCGTTGCTTCATGTACGTTAGTATTACAATTAAACATTGCAAGGCTGATCCATCTATCCCTTTTTACGAATCCGCATATTATTTCAAACATTTGCCTAAAGCATGATGTGATCTTCTGATCCATTTGATTGTGGATGGAAGGCGGTTGTGCAGAATTTGCGTATTCTGAATATTTTTGCAATTTTCATTAGATCGCTAATGAAGCTGCTTCCTTGGTTCGTCAGTATGGCTTTTGGTGCTCCTAACGTGCAAATAAATTTGTTCACAAAGGCTTCAGCTATTGTTTCAGAGGTCTGATCTGGCAAAAGTATTCCTATGCAAAATTTTGTTAATTGGTCTTAGAGAATTAAAATATATTCGTTGCCTTTTTCGATTCTTGGCAGAAGTCCCACGATATCCATTGCTATTTTATCGAAAGAAGATCCTAGCGTGTCAGTAATTATCATTGATTATTTAGTTTTAACTCTTACTAGTTTTTTCAATTGGCATTGTAAATATTGTTGAATATAGTGTTGGATGTCGGATTTCAAATTTTCCCAATAATAATTATGTTTTGGTAGTCTTAAGTTTTTGTGACGCCTCGATATCTTGCGATGGGCGAACAATACATTTCGTCGATTATAGTGGAGCGAAGATCCTTAGGTGGATATTTAATTAATCCATTACATATTATGAGTTTTGTGGTTGAGTCGGTAAAAACTTGCAATAGAGATTTGATGTCATTCCATGGCACATTATTGACAAAATCTGTTTTTGCGATACTAATAGTTTCTAATTTTAATCTTTCAATGACTTTTCGTAAATCTATTACTACTGTAGAAATTTGAGAAAGTGTCATCGTTGGGCCTTCACGTTGCCCTTCACTAACAGACAAAGCTATATGGTAATATTTCTTGTATTTTATGGGTTTAGCTTTGCCTAGAAATCTCTTAAGGAAGAGATCTCGTTTCTTTCTGTGAGCCCGAATCTAGTGGTCTTCCGCCGGTGTCGATGAAGTAAGCAACATTATCCTTGCGTAAAAACAATAATTCGTGTTTGTTATGTTGTCTTTAATAGTTTATGTGGAGGTTTTTATTTTTTAACTTTGATTTTTATTGTTTATTTTTAACTTTGGTTTTTATAGCTCTTCAATTCTTCTTCTTCGTCGTCGATGCTTAAATCTTCTTGGATTTCTTTTTCTTTGTCCGATGGATCATTTCTATCTTCTACTTCTTTGATTTCATTTTCATTTTCTTGAGACAATGTTTCTTGATAAGGATTCTTATTCTTGACGTCGGGTTTGTATTCTATTATAATTAGGTGATTCGTGTATTAATGCTTTTTCTATGATTTGTACTCTCGGTGGCTCACACAGTTCCTCGTGTGTGAATTGTATTATGTCTGTCCTTTCGTCAAGTAAATTATTGTCGGTTATTTGATTCTCATCTTTTTGTTGTATTTTTCCGTTGTCGGAAAGATACAATTCGAAATTTTCATCTTTTTCTTCTTCATCAGTTTCTTCTAATATTCTGGAAACCATTTCTATGTCTTTCGGATCATCAAAATTCAATGTTTATTAGGAATAATTACGTTGCAATTCATTTCGTTAGGATTAACGGGATTTCTTGATAGAGCGTCAACGTTTACATTGGTTTTATCTGCTTTATATACAACGTCGTAGTCATATTCAGCGAGTTTTAATCGCCAGCGGAGTATACTTATTACTATTAGCATTTTGAGCGTTTTTAAACCATAATAATGGCTTATGATCTGTGACTAATGTGAATCTTCATCCGTATAGATCGGAAATGTTTTACACAATATACTATGCTAACGCTTCCTTTTCGTATGTATCGTATTTTACTTCGTTGTCTGTCAAGGTTCGCAAGGCGTATGCTGTTGGTTGATCTTTATTTATTTCCCCTTGTGATAGTATGCCTCTCACGGCTATTTCAGAAGCGTCAATTGTTAAAATAAAAGCTTTCGAAAAATTGAAGTATTGTAAGACGAGTTCTTCACATAATTTTTGTTTCAGTATCTCTAATGACTCTTCTTGAGTAGATATCCATTCGAACGTCGTGTCATTTTTTAATAAATTTGTTACAGATTTTGCCAATTTCGAAAAGCTTGGTATAAACCTGTGATAATATCCTGCTATTCCCAAAAATTGTTTAATATTTTTGGGAGTTTTGGCCTTGGAAAATACTTTACGGCTTCTAATTTTTTTGGATTCGGTCTAATGCCATCCTTACTAATTACATAGCCTAGATAGGTTACCTCTGTTTTTAAGAATTCAATTTATTTGACTGCAGTTTTAGATTAGCCTTACGAAGCCGGTCAATTAATAAATTAAATTTTCTTTCGTGTTCCTCTAAAGAGTGGCATATATGATAATGTCGTCCATATAAACAAATAATTCCTGGCCTTGTAATCCTAATAGTATTAGATCCATTAATCTCTGGAAGGTAGCAAGAGCATTTTTTAATCCAAAGGGCATGCGATCAAATTCGTAATGCCCAAAAGGAATTGTGAAAGCAGTTTTATGACTATCGGCAGGATCCATTTTTATTCGTGAATTCGGAAGCCAAGTCGCATACAGAAAAATATTGTGTCTCGCCTAAGTGATATAGAATGTCAACGATATTAAGTAATGGATACGCACTCCGACTATTTTTTCATTTAAAGCGCGGAAATCTAAAACCATTCTCCATCTCTTGTTTCCTTTTGAATCCTCTTTTTTCGGGACTATCCATATGGGCATATTGTAAGGTGATTGAGAGAGCTTTACGATGCCTCCTTCGAGCAGTTCTTCTACCTGCTAATTTATTTCCTCTTTATGCGGAAATTTGTATTGTCGTGTGTTTATAAGTTGATCATTTATAGTGGGTATTTGATACTGCAATACGTTAGTTGCAATTAATCGTTTCTCAGGAATATGAAATGTCCTAATTATTAATTATAAGATTTATTATGCTTTTATTTTCTTGTGCGTTTAGATGTTCTAATCGGAGCAATTCGGTAATTTCTAAAAACTTATCCTCTATAGTTTTTTCAGATACTATCAGACATTTATGTGAAATTTCATCAATATTGTAATTTCTAGGAATTTCTATGGTTTCTCTTTTGTATTTTGACTTACGCGCATGAAGCTATCTATCATTTTTTGAGATAGATCATGCGTTGACGCTAGGATTTTTTAAGACGGTTTATCTCTCCTTTTGCAAATGTAATTTGTTTCAATTGGATCATATAATTATACTCTTTTTCCGAGTTCTTCCATAGTAATTTGAGAGGTTTAGTTACTTCCCTCCTCGCGATCGACAGGAGTAGAATTTATCAAGGAGGTATGGAAACCTTCCTCTGGAGTTCTAGGATTAATTAAAATTTCAGGAGGAGCCTGGGAACTTCCCCCTCTAAAGATTTGAGAATTGGACAAATTTTTAGGAGGGATTTGATAACTTCCCCTTTTATGGATTCTGGAATCTAGGAAGTTCTGGAAACCTTCCTTGGGGAAGTTCTGGAAACCTTCCTCTAAATCGGAGTTTTTCTTTATTTTTTTATTTCCTCTTTTATTTTTGTCTTTAATTTTTCCTTTAATTCCCTTTCCGTCTGGGTTCCGAATTTCATTTTTAGTTACCGTCTCCGTCATAACTAATATTTCATTCTATTCGTTAGTTTTTCTTTCATTATTTTCTGTAATCGTCCCGTCTTCATTTTTATCCAAGATTTCCTTTTCACTATTACTGGCACTCGCATCATTATTATTAAAAACTTTTTGATTTGACATATTTTCCGAATATTTGCAATCGGTATGCATAACAACGTTTTTTTTCTGATCATTTGGTTTTTCGGTGTTCGATTCGTGATTACCAAACAATTCATCCAACGGTTGAGACGTAAAATAGGTAGCTGAACTTCTACTTCTTATTCCAGTGTACTTATAATATTTAAATACGCCTTACCAGAGACATTTTCCACAATCATATCTCCTAGGTAAATTCCATGGGTTACCTTTAATCTAGGAATATATCCTATCCTTATCTCAGGGTTCTCTATCCCGATGTAAAATAATGATTCCTTGCGTGAAATTGCTATTATGGTTTCCGGTGACAGGAAGGGTATTTTTTCTCCTGATGTATCTAAATATCCGTTTGTGTAGTTTATTCTTGAAGAAGTCTGTTAAAAAAAATCGTTGCCTAATATACCAGACTGTGAAGTTGGAAAGTCATTAGACACAATGTGAAATATTACTGTTTTTCCAAAAAGTGGTAAGGTTATTTTTCCAAGAATATAGATACGGGATATTCATTTATGCCGTTTAGCTTTAAAATATTATTATAGTCGACAATGTTGTTTTTAGATATAAAAACTTCCTTAATTACGTTCAGTCCTGACTCGGTATCTAGCATAAAAGTTATAACGAACATTGACTCGCAAAGATTCCTTTCAATAGTAGGCACGCGACCATGCTTACTGAGTATCACCGTTACGAGTTCGTATTTCTGCGTTTTTATTTATTAAGTCTTCGGAGTCGACAGATATGAGATCCGTTCGGACCCCTGTTGCACATCCGTCTTCGAGAGGCCGTCAGAGTTCCCCTGATGGGTAGCTTTTCTCCGATTATTACTTGCGATACGTAATTGACAAGTGTCAAGAATATGATCCCTTTCCTTACAATAGCGGCAGAATACGCCATTCTCGGAATTATACTGATAATTATTTTTGAAACGGCAATCCCTGGCAATATGTTCCGAATTGTTGCAATTCTGACAGACAATCTTTGATTTATCATCAATATTACGTTTAGTGTTTTGTCTTTGTCCAACAGTTATTAGCGAGATGGCCAGCCTTGTTACACCATTGGCAAACAATAGAATTCTTACTCAGAGAGAAACTAGTATTATTATTAGATCGGCATATTTTAGCATTATGCCCCAGTTTCAAGCATAGTTGACAGGAAATTATGTTAGGTTGTAGTACGTTCACGAGTCGTGAGGGACAGGGATCCCGTAACCGACATTTACCGACAAGAACTTTAAGACTTTCTTAGAAAAGGATATGTCTAAATGTTTTATTAGAGGATTAAAACCCGAAATAGAATAGCCAGGGATCTGGGCAGACAGAAATACCCGTAACGGTGATACTCAGTAAGCATGGTCGCGTGCCTACTATTGAAAGGAATCTTTGCGAGTCAATGTTCGTTATAACTTTTATGCTAGATACCGAGTCAGGACTGAACGTAATTAAGGAAGTTTTTATATCTAAAAACAACATTGTCGACTATAATAATATTTTAAAGCTAAACGGCATAAATGAATATCCCGTATCTATATTCTCGGAAAAATAATCTTACCACTTTTTGGAAAAGCAATAATATTTCACATTATGTCTAATGACTTTCCAATTTCACAGTCTGGTATATTAGGCAACGATTTTTTTTAACAGACTTCTTCAAGAATAGACTACGTAAATGGATATTTAGGTACATCGGGAGAAAAAATACCCTTCCTGTCACCGGAAACCATAATAGCAACTTCACGCACGGAATCATTATTTTACATCGGGATAAAGAACCCTGAGATAAGAATAGGATATATTCCTAGATTAAAGATAGCCCATGGAATTTACTTAGGAGATACGATTGTGGAAAATGTCTCTAGTAAGGCGTATTTAAATATTATAAGTACACTGGTAGTGTAAATATTATAAGTACTAATAAGAAGTAGAAGTTCAGGTACCTATTTTACGTCTCAACCGTTGGATGAATTGTTTGGTAATCACGAATCGAACACCGAAAAACCAAATGATCAGAAAAAAAACGTTGTTATGCATACCGATTGCAAATATTCGGAAAATATGTCAAATCAAAAAGTTTTTAATAATAATGATGCGAGTGCCAGTAATAGTGAAAAGGAAATCTTGGATAAAAATGAAGACGGGACGATTACAGAAAATAATGAAAGAAAAATGAAACTAACGAATAGAATGAAATATTAGTTATGACGGAGACGGTAACTAAAAATGAAATTCGGAACCCAGATGAAAAGGGAATTAAAGGAAAAATTAAAGACAAAAGTAAAAGAGGAAATAAAAAAATAAAGAAAAACTCCAATTTAGAGGAAGGTTTCCAGAACTTCCCCAAGGAAGGTTTCCAGAACTTCTCAGATTCCAGAATCCATAAAAGGTGAAGTTACCAAATTCCTCCTGAAAATTTGTCCAATTCCCAAATCTTTAGAGGGGGAAGTTCCTAGACTCCTCCTGAAATTTTAATTAATTCTAGAACTCCAGAGGAAGGTTTCCATACCTCCCTGGTAAATTCTACTTCTATCGATCGCGATCCTGTCGAATCATTACCTCTAGTAGGTTCTCATTCGGTTNGACTCTATATATATATATATATATATATATATATATATATATATATTTATGTGAATACGTTTTTGCTGTAATTCGAATGATTATAGAGAGAAACAATTGAATTAAACCGAATTAAAGACCAGAGTGACTAATCAAAATTTTGTGACTTGTCTCTGAGAGAATCAAAGCGAATACTAAGAAAAGTGAAAGAATTCTCCCCGAGGGTCGCGGAACCGCGGTTTATATACCGGTTCTCTCTTGGTTGGTAGGGATCTAGTTAAGTGATGAGACACTTTACTGGCTTCTGAATTAGTCAAGGTTTGGAGTATATTGTAGGGGAAGAAAGGAGTTTATCTTACATCAACAAGTGTCAGTCTTATTTTTACGATGCTTTCTTCTTAAATTATGGGGAAATGCACATGTAGCGGGTAAAACGAATGCACGTGCAGTGTCGGCACGGGACTGTCAGTATTAGTCAGTATTATAGGGAGGTTTCTCCCCTAGATGTCGCGTATCACTTCTATATTTTACGGTCGCTGACATCGTGAGAATCGTCCGCGACTTTACTGTTAGGAAAATGTTTAGCCGTTGGCTTTGCGTTTTCACTGACATTAATCGTCTTCTTAATAGCAGTGTCCAAAGAGGGTCCATCACCGATGTCACATTAGTCCCCCGCATCCACCGACATCCTTACCTTAGTTGACGTTAACGGGGAGATACTGGAGTCTTTGCTTTTTTTTAATTTTTCGTGAGAAAGATTTTTATTATTGTTGAACCGTCTGTGTTGACAATTCCAGGGGGCTTATTACGGTTTCTCCGTGAATTTAATTACTTTTCGCATTTTCATTTCACGTGACTTTAGTCATCTAATTACAGAACTTTTAAGTGAAAATGTGAAGTAACTAGGTATTTCCGATATAGTAATCTCACATTTTGAAATCGATAGTCATAGGTTTGTACACAAAGTGAGATTAAAAGTGTTAGAAGTAATTATAAGTCAAGTTTTTTAATTCATCGCTTGATTCATCGTTGATTAATCGCATTATGCTAAAAAATAATTCTTTTGTAAAAAGCTGCATTTATGCATAATACGATTGATCAATGAAAAATCTCGTTTATGCTTATTGTCTATTATTACATTATTAGGTATTAATAGTTATAACAAAAGTAGTACAAAATGAACATAATGGAAAAGCAGAAAATAATTTTATTAAATTATATGAGAAACAATGAAGATTTTGCAAGAGGTCGCTTACGTTACAGCAGTGGCAATAAAAAAATATTAGTAAGTATTATACATTATCAGTTTATATTAAAATTAGAGATTTTATCGGCAATAATATTTTATTTATAATAGGTAATAAAAGGTATAATAATAGGTAGTAAATTAATTTTGTTTATGCAGGATAATATGTGGGCTTCCATCACTGTATCCTTTAATGCTACTGGAAATGGACCTCAAAAGCAAGCAAAAGAATGGCAAAGGTACTTATGGAAAAAATTATAATATTTTATTAAATGAGAAGAATGACATTTAGTTATATTGATACGATTATTTAGAAATGTTATATTTTACATAAATATATGGAGAGATTGGAAAGCAAATGTGCTAAAAAAGTGTGCAAAAAATAAAAGTTACACTGGTGGTACAGGTGGAGGACCACCGAAAGTACTTCTGTTAACAGAACTGGAAGAAAATTTGTTGGAAATCATAGATCCAGAAGCTACTGGCTTGGATGATATGCCTGAAGGAAGAAATTTTAATAGGACAATACAGAAAGGATCTGTACCTACTAATAATACAATTCCAAAAAGGGAATCCTTTCATACTTCTAAAGGATTGTACAAAACAACTGCGCAAGAAGTCGAATTAAAAAAACTTTTATCTGATTTTCTACAAATGAAAAGGGTATAATATGTATCATATTCTATATATGATATCACATTAATGATTGATATAAATAATAATAAATAGTAATATATGTAATACATAAAAATATATTAATCAATATCCGCAAGCGAACTTCTTGACGACACAGATTTTTCAACACGAGTAAGTAAAATCAGTATATATTCTTTATTAGGAAGAATTTATGTGTTATAATAAAAAAATAAAAATGAACATTTACAGGGGATGGAAAGCAATATTTCTGAACATAATGTTTTTGAATTTGACATAAATCTTTTGAATCTGCTCTTGAATTTAATGACATTATTTTTATAGATGAAAATACGAATACCATACCACCTGAGGTCAATTCTAAATGTTATCAAGCGCAAGGCAAAGGTATTAATTATTATTGATTACTTTTTTAAATATCAAATTAATATCATAAAATAAAATAAAGTACATAGAATTTAGAAAAAAATATATTTTAATGTTTTTGATTTTTTAGCTATCAATAGTAACAAAGAAAATAATTCCAATACAGCTGTACAATTAATGCGTGAGAATATGAAAATGAAACAAGAAAAATTAAAGATCTTTAAAGAAAAATTACTTTTACAAAAAGAAAAATTTGAATATTTAAAAAATATTCATTCATATTCTAATTATAAAGATATTGGAAATAATATTGATTATAATGTTATGCGTTTAAGAGAAGTTGAAAAAATAGCACCTTCATATCTCGTATAATATTAAATATAAGACTTCCATTCTTTAAATACTTATTTATATTTGTTTTGTTTCATTAAAATATATAGAGTAGAGAGTTCTGTCTTTCCTGAGGCATCGCCAGCTCCCCTTTAATCTACCAATGGTCTGTTCTATAGAAGAATGACTTTTAACGTGTATCTTGCTGATGGTGTACCTTCAGGTTTATTTAATTTTGGTGTCATCAAATATGATAATAATGGATAAGCACTATCACCTACAAACAAAACATATTAAAGTTTATTATACACAGAAAAGTATTATTTTACCGAGACTGAAACAAAAAAGACTGCTAACTAAATATGCTATTACCTAAAAGCCAAGCATCTGTTCGTTCTGCAGCGTGCATCTCTTGCAGATGATTGGATAAAATAGATGTTCTCCAAACTCTGGCATCATGCGTTCTTCCACCATATGCAGCATTTACAGTCAAAATTTTACCGTTGTAATCCGAAACTTATAAACTTATAAATATATTAAATTACTCTTATATTAATTTATTCTATTATATATATTATAAAAATAATATACGTATTATACAATGAGAACATTTAATAGATGATATAATTTTCGGTTTATATAGAGATGCTCTCTCTCTATATTTGGTGGGACAATCGCTATATGAGTTCCATCTATTGCTCCACTAACTCCAGGAAATTGTGTATGTATCCAGAAACTGCATTATTAAAATAAAATGTATTTACTATACAATTATTTACTATAAAATAATTACTTAAATGAATAATATTTCAATTTATCCATCGCATATTATGATCGTGATTCATTCCCAGGTAGCAAGCTACGTCATTTTGACGTCATTTTGACGTAGCTTGGTACCTGGGTTGTTATTTTATTACAGAAAAAATACATTAAACTTACGTTTCTTTAACATGTTGAATATCTGCATTTTCGATTGGAAATTGAATCCAGTCATTCATTAAAATGTTCAATGCATTAACTATTACATTGCGTAGAATCTTGCTTATTGTTGGTTGACTTACATACGTTAAAAAATCTTGGTCAACTCGCTTTTGATATGAACTAGACGATATAAAATTCAATGCAATTAGAACCTGTAACAAAAAATTATTGTTATAATAAATAATAAATTTTCAATAGAAAAACTAAATCATTATATTACTTTGTACGATGTTATTCTTACTTCAATACCTGTAATTCAACAGCAACTGCGTGATGTCTTGGATTTGATAGAAGAAATCATATACCTTCGATGAGAGAGAGAGAGAGAGAGAGAGAGAGAGAGAGAGCACTCGTACGGCTTCCCGGGATAATCTTTGAAAAATTATAAATAAATTTACAATATATTCACTTTATTCGATTTTTACTTTTCATTGTAAATCTCAACGTTTCAGAAAATGTAACCTCTAAAAGTATACAAAATCATTTACCTGTAAAGACTGCGGAATTCACTTTCTGGTATATCAAATGGATGAGGCATCTCTTAGTCTCCTTCGTATTCTAAACATTACGTTTTCTCGACGTTTTCTCGACGTCGCATTAATATTTTTATTAAATTATCCATTGTGTGAGCAAAAAAGTCTTCTTTCTTGTCACTCTTATTTTCATTTCACCTTTTCACTTATAAATTTCGTGCCGAGCCTATTCACGCGAGTAATTTCGTATTTTCACGAGGTGAGATTAAATATAATTGGGTGAGTTGCTCACTTCTGTCATTTTAACCCAATCCGAGAACCGTAATAAGGGCTCCGTGAAAAA
>JAANIC010003525.1:20009-45136 GCA_017607545.1 Acromyrmex charruanus | reverse complement strand
TGTAGTAAAAAGAAATCCATTATTTTTCCAATAGATGGCTTTAGTAATCTGTATCTCGCAACGCGTTGTCTATTGGAAAAATAATGGATTTCTTTTTACTACACCTAATATATGTATATATATATATATATGAATTCTGAAATATTGTACATAAGATTTGTATAAAAAAAATTTGAGATTTTCTGAACAGTTATAAAATGATACAGAAATTCTACAATTTTAGAATTTTTTTACATGTAAATTATGAAATACTGTAAGATTTGTATTGGGAAATTCGATGGCGGAGCCTACACATCCTGCCATCTAGCGCCAACGATCGAAATTAGAAATCTACTGCGAGTAGATAATCTATCCGGTTTTTATACTTCTTTTATACTATTACGGTTTATTATACATAAATATGTAGAAGTTTAGTAAACAAATAAAAATGAGAATATTTATAGGAGAAATTTGTGCTTTTGCTAGTTCGACACCTACTAATAAAAATTTTATTGGTGATGAAAAATTGATGAATGCTGGTCATGTTGTTTTTTGTGGAAAAATGCTAGATGACAATAGCAACATTTTTGAGATTGCGTTTTGTCTTTAAACTTCGAACTTAAAAGGTGCTCCACATGAAATAAGAGGAAAAATAAATAATAAAAGAAAAGTTATTTTAATGAAATGTTCCTGTAAAGCAGACTTAAAGTACATGTAAACACGTCTTAGCAATTTTGTTCTACTGTAGCAGGTGAAATCATTTATTTCATTCATAGTTATGTACAAATTATAGCATTTATACAAAATATAAAACTTGGAAAATAATACCAACGTAAAATTTTCTAAACAAAAATTATATTTATTTATTTCAATAATATTTATTAATATCAAGTTGATATTATTTATTAATATTATTATATTGTATTAATTCTAGGTATGATTTGGAAAGTCTAAGTGTTGTCACTTGTACAGATATGAAATGCATGTGGAACGAACCACAAAAATCATCATAGAAAAATATGACCCTCAGTCTTTACAACAACACGATTGTGTTTTAATAAAAAGGATGAAAAATCTCGGGAAGCAAAGTAAAGAAAAGAACAAAGATTGTGAAAAAAGTAAATTATCGCAGGCTGGAAAATATTTTTGTCTATTAGAGGAACAAGAATCACAAATCAGAGATATATTATAGTACAAAATCATCCGTCCTCGGCGCTGTCAAAACACATGTAATTTTGATAAATACTTCCTACATATGTTATTTTTTGTTAGCACTAATTAACTCATCAATGAATTTATACATTTATACATATTATATATACATATATATGTATATATGATCGAATTTACATACATCAAAGACATTGAAATCTTTTACATTTTTATACATCAAATATTTATGTTTATACTTTTTGCAGTTTTTTTTATTAATGCATCAATTAATTTATGTACGTAGAATCATATTAAAGATCAAATTATTACTTACTCAATGATAATAATTAATTAAAAGGAATTAATGTTGAAATATTTTTATCTGAAATGTTTTATTTTATCTCTTTTCCTTTCTATTGTATGCATGTGTTTTATCGTAGATTTGGAAGATAGGAACTTTTTCAGTATTCCAATATTAATTTTATAATAAATAATCCTAAGCATGTTGAAGCCATTTTTGACAAGAGCCATTTTTTTCAGAAATCTT
Organism: Acromyrmex charruanus; assembly: GCA_017607545.1. NCBI lineage: Eukaryota > Metazoa > Arthropoda > Insecta > Hymenoptera > Formicidae > Acromyrmex > Acromyrmex charruanus. Next base: position 43,458 of record JAANIC010003525.1, on the reverse strand, counting down.
CTGAGTTTCTTTTAAATTTAAAAAGAGTTACTGTTAAGCCGTTTTAAGAACGCTGTGAAAAATTATTTTATTATATGCAAAGGGTTTATGCTATTTGCATTGAGACCGGAGACCTTAATTTTACTTTGCTCGAATATTGCTTTGTCAGAAGCACGTCCACCATAACATTTACTCACAAATGAAATCAAATCAGCTGGTGTTACACCAGTCATAAATTTAATTGTGTGTAATTACTTTTGTAACGCGAAAAAGTTGCAATCTGACAACATAAATCCTTTGGTTTTTGAATTGTAATTTCAATACAATCAATTACGACTCGAACATCTCCGAACTCCTTAAAACATAGCGGAATATTCTTTAAAATATTATCTTTGTTTGGCCAAAAAATAGCCGGTTTTAAACAAATGTATAAAATATCAATCATTTGAAATATTCTTTCTTTGCAAGTGTTTGGCTTACATTTAAATAGAATTGATAGCAAATAGGATATATTTTGTTCCAATTTCATAAAAGTCATTATTTTCTCTTATATATTTATTTTTGTATTTGCAGTTTCTTTGTGCACAATTTTTACAAGATTTTCAATCGTATTAAGTAAACTGAAACTATGAATGCCAGTTAATGTACTTAATTCTTTATCAGAAGTAATATTTGAAAATTTTTTTGACAAAAATATTATCATTTTGAACTTGTATTCCTATATCCTTCAGATTTATCAAGAAAGTTTTGACATTTTCTTCCATAGTATCTGTAGAATATCCAAGTTCATCAATTATTTTAATCGCAGGCATTGCTTCTTATTGTTCTTCGATTATATTTTCATTATCAGTTGTTTTTTCAGAAATAGTAGTCTTCATTACGATTACTTTTTCAGATACATCACAAACATTTTCTATTAATTTTTGTCTTGCACAAGATCTTGTACGCCATCTTTCTTCTTTGGATTTTGCTTGAATTTCTTTTTGCAAACTGACATCTTTTCTCTTTGATTGAATTGGTAGATTGAGCGATGGAATGCTCATTTTCTTTAAGTGATGTATACAACTTTAACTTTCAAAAAATGTGACAGATCTTAGTTTTTTTATAATTTAAATAACTAAAGATAATATTTCAAAAATAAGTAAGAATTATAATAATACTTACTTGATGGAATGAAATCTTCTTTTGTAAAATGAAGAGAACACACTCTCATGGAAGTAAAAAACTTTTTTCGCCTTTTGACCCATGTTCGACGATCAATTACTTTCTCCGTACCAAATTTATTTGTGATTTTAATAAGATTTTTACCCTTTTCAGAAAATGAAAAAATTTAACGGTGTTATTCCTGCGAGCTTGGCTAATGCAAAGACACAACAAAAAATTTTACTTTTATTTTTTCGCTGTGAAAATTCCATGCTTTTTTCACTGCATTCGTACCAGAGAGGTTGTTTTTCTCTATTCGTATTAAAACTCAAATGATTGCAGATGATTGCTATGGACATTGGACAAAGTTACCTACTCGCGCTAATTCCGATTTCTTCCGCCAGGTAGCATAGTGACACATCGAATTTCCCAATAATTTTCTATAATTTTCTATAATTGTATATACACAGTGCGACAAATATGTTCCCGGACACGAACCACATCTCAGCAACCAGTGGCGACATCTGTGCGTTCAAACATGCATTTTAAAGGTTGAACATTTTGCTATCATCTGTCAAAGTTTCATTCATTTTGGTTGACATATAACGAAGATATGACAGTTCATGTTAAACAAGATTTTGGTCGAGGTAGAAATTTTAATATGGAACAAAGAGCAGTGATTAAATTTAACGCAAAACTTGGTAAAAGTGCATCAGAAACATTCCGATCGATGCAACAAGTTTACGGCAGTCAATGTCTAGGTCGTACAGCTGTTTTTGAGTGGCATAAGCGTTTTTTGGAAGGCAGAGAGACCCTTGAAGATGACATTTTTGTCCTGATTTTTATCAGGACGGCCAATTTTGGTTCGAACACCCGAAATGATCGAAAAAGTACGTGATTTTGTTGCAAACGATCGCAATGCATCACTAAAAATGATGGAGGAGGCTTTAAATATCAGTAGAGAAACGATTCGAACCATATTACATGAAGATTTGGGTAAAACGAAGGTTTGTGCGAAGTTTGTTCCACACACATTAAGAAGCGATCAAAAATCAGCGAGAATCAATTATTCCAGAGACATCGTTGCAGCCGCAGAAAATAATCCAAACTTCCTAAAATCAATTGTTACGGGTGATGAAACATGGTGCTTTCAATATGATCCAGAAACTAAGCGTCAAAGTGCGGAATGGAAGTCAAAAAATTCACCACAAGCAAAAAAAGTACGAAAAGTTCCATCAAAAATCAAGACAATGCTCATCACATTCTTTGATAGCAAAGGTATTATCCACAAAGAGTTTGTTCCAACTGGCCAAACAATTACTGGTGCATATTATCTCGAAGTTTTAAAGCGATTGATGGGCAGAATTCATCGTATTCGCCCCGAATATCGTGATCCAGAAGATTGGTCTTTGTTGCATGATAATGCACCGAGTCACACTTCATTGATTGTCCGTCAATGTTTGGCTCGAAATCGTGTCTCTGTGTTAAACCATCCACCGTATTCACCTGATTTGGCCCCCTGCGACTTCTCATTATTCCCAAAATTGAAATTGAAATTGAAAGGACGCTTTTTTGATGACATTCCGATCATCCAATCAGCTTCTACACAGGCACTAGAGGCAATTCCGCAAACTGAACTAGAACATGCATTTGAATCACTATTGAATCGCTGTAACAAGTGTATTGAAGCCAGAGGAGAATATTTTGAATAATAAAACCAAAAAATATGCATATTTGTTATTTCAATTATGATTTTCAGGCCCTGTCCGGGAACATATTTGTCGCACTGTGTATATATACAATAATATGAACATATTTTATATATAATTTTTATTGTGATGTCAATATACAGGATGTCCCACGTAACTGATCACGATTTTTCCACTTCCGATGATCTGACAAAAATTAGTTTGGATAAAAGTTAATCAGTTTTCAATGGGCTACAAATTGCAATATTAAAAATTTGCAAAATACTCTTTTTTTAGGAAATAAGTCAAGTTTACCCTAATTTTTTTAAATAGCACTACATATTTTTTACTTCATAATACTGTAACTGTCAAAACGAGTTCAATGACCTGCTATACTATGATCTTAAGACCAGTTGTGGGATTAATGAACGGAAACGTTTTCGTGAAAAATTATTTTATTTGTATTAAATTTTTTGTGTGGACTATTCTACAATATAAAAAGATTTTTGTATCTGCTACTTTTTCATAGACATGGATTCTTGTTTTTTAAATGAAATTACATACAAAACAACAAATTATAAACAAAAATAGTAGCATAACAAAAAAGTAGAACAAAAAATTATAACAAATTTAATGAAAGAAATTATGAAATTACAATAAGTGTTCGAATTGTAGTAATCCATTTTCTTGTAAGCACAATTTTGCTCTATCTAATAAATTTCCATTAGTTGCTCCTATAATGCTGTCACGGCGAATTTCTTCATATGCTGTACGGATTCACTGTTTTAAATGTTCCATATTTTGAATTAATACCGCATAGACTATTGATTGCAAATGACCAGATAGAAAAAAATGATGACAAATCGGGGGACCGAGGTGGCCAAGAAATTGGTCTGTAAGTGCTCAACCAACGTTCTCTGTATTTTGAATTTAGATATTGAACAACAATCCGAGCGTTATGAGATGGACAACTATCTTGTTGGAAATAAATACGTTGCACAACATCATTCGGAAGTATTTGCAACAATGTTGGAAGTTGAGAACGAAGAAAATTTAAATAAGCTTTAGCTGTCAAATTCTGTTCATAAAAGTAAGATCCAATCAGATGACTAGACCACACTAAACATTCACTGTAACTTTTTGTTGAAAATTATGTTCTCGGAATCAATGGGGATTATCCTTCAACCATAAGTGATGATTATGACGATTAATTGTACCATTATTTGAGAACTTACATTCATCTGTCTGTAGGATATTCTAATAATATTTCAGGATTACTTTCATATATGACAACTAGCCATGCTATAAAATTTAGATGACCTTGTGAATTAGTTATACGTAAATGTTGTACTTTGGTCATTTTGTAAGGATGATAACGATTCTGTTTTACCATCTTATGAACAGAACTCTTAGATAAATCAGTTTCAGTAGCAACGAATGGAAGTGTGCGGATTTTCTTCTAAATATGCTAAGACCATAAGAGTATTGTCTGCAGTTGTACTTAAATGCGGTTTGTTCCTTTTCTTCTTTTCAAATTCTCCATAATTTCTAAAATTCTTTTTAATGTTATAAAACTTGTTGCACACAGGTGATGTCTCTGTGGGTACCTTGTGGCAGAATTGCAACTTCACGTGCATTCTTTTTACATTCATCGAATATTAACAGTACATCAACTTTTTCATTATAGGAATACTGTTCAAAGTTACCGCTCAAAATCTTTCTCTGCTCGAAGGAAGTTGGTAACAGTGGGCGGTATCTGAGCGAAACGGAGCGGCGTTGCGAAGACTTCTTCTTTGCTTTTTGTCTGCATGCATGCGTTAGTTCTCCTTCGTGTTTTTTTGTTGTACTTTGTTAGCTTGCTTTTATATTGTGCTGTAGCGAATGCAAAACGTTTCAATCTGAAAGGCTTTCTTTCTTTTCATGAGAGATTGTACAGCGTCGAATGATACAACCTTTACGTGGCCACAGTAAGGTAACCTCATGCGTATCCGAAATCCATGCCTCACGAGCACATTTTCGACGCAAACATACTCAAGGCCCTCATGGCACCTCGGAGAGCACATAGCAATAGTAATCCTCCCTTTCAAGCAAATCATCGAGGATACTGATTGCTCATTACATATATCAATAGCAATCCTGCCTTTCAAGCAAATCATCAAAGATACTAATCACTCATTGTACACATAAGCATAGTAATCCTCCCTTCAAGCAAATCATCGAGGATACTAACCGCTCATTACATACATATTCGGTATAGTAATCCTCCTTCCAAGTACATTATCGAGGACCAAATACATTATGCTACTCGCTAATTACATTGCTACATATATGAGTCTTTGCATTATGATAAGATTATACATCTCAGTTATTTTTCATAATCGACAACCCAGTAAATATCCATATGAATAGAATATGAATTACATTACATATTTCTGTTGGAGAAATCTGTATCCTTCCTTCCTGTGTTTATATATTATTATAAGTTTGTGCATTTTATTTCACAGGTCAATAAAGATTAAATAAATACATTTTCGACAAACTGAGACTGAACTATGATTTGCTCTAACAACAAACTAAGACTGAACACAAGAACTATTGAAGCGTTCGAGCTACGCTATACTACAAGTTATGTTGATATTTTTTCTACTATATACTACGTACTCGTGTGAACTATTATACATTCGGGAATATCACTAATTCCAAAATGGCTACGTTTGTTCTTCACATCTGACTATAAGATCATCTCAAAATCGTAGTATACATCCTGTATGTATATACAATTATATACGAAACATTTTTTTCTGGGTAAATGAACAAATCAATATAATTATAAATAAATGAATAAGTACAATTTGTATCAACAATAGTTATATCAACGTACAGCTGAGCGAAATCCTCAAAACATTTACGCAATTATTCCGATTTTCTTAGAAAACACAATAGAAATCTAAGGAATAATTGAATAATTCCAACAGGAATCCATTTCGAATAATGTCGTAATATGTACTCTAATAAATTCTTAAAATCACGTTTAACAATTGCTTGACAGTTGATGTTGCTCCACGCTTTGAAATGAAGAGAGAAAAGAACACATAGCGGGATCTGACAAAAATGCATAAAGATTACTTGTAGTAATCATTTATTTCTTTGCAGTTGGTAGGCCTGGATCTACGAACGATACTTCGACCAAAAAGAAACCTGAGAGAGAACATGACAGTCCAAAACTTGTAACCGCAAAATGCTTGTGGCTACGTTGTGGCTGCTGTGCCCAATGTGGCGCCAAGCGTGTATGGGCGCCGGCAACTACCAACTAACGGCGAAGGACAATTGGCGGGAAATCGTTAGGTTTACAAATGAATGTTACTCGCTGATTCTGACTCATATGCCATAAGACAGTTTAATACAAACTTGACTAATTATTTAACAAATATAGATTACAAAGATAGAGACGTGATTGCGTACGTTGGTTGCGGCGCTGCGAGCGCCAGTTGCGGCGCTGCGTATGTCTGTCGCGGCGCTGAAGTTGGTCCTTCCTTCCGTTTCTTCTTCTTTTCGCTCTCTCTGGTGTCATGGCGTGCCGCGTGCGGACCTCGTGTAAGTCTCTGCGATAGTCAGTAAGTTAGAACTCGGAAGTTAAGGTTCCGAATTACTTTGTGTACACTGCGAGATCAATACCGATCACCGCTTATGTCTTGTGATAATTGTTAGCGTCATCGGATAATTACTCAGAGTATATTTTCTTAATTTCTTGTATTGTAACTCCGCGACGCAATGCCGGTATCCGAGCCGTCTTATGCATGCAATCACGTCTCTATTTTGTAATCTATATTTGTGTTAAATAATTAGTCAAGTTTGTATTAAATCGCCTTATGGCATAAAAGTCAGAATCAGCGAGTAGTACTCATTCGCAACCTAACGATTTCCCGTTAATTGTCCTTCGCCGTTAGTTGGTAATCGCCAGCGCCCAGACACTCTCGGTGCCATATTGGGCACAGCAGCCGCACCAATAGCCACATGCTGCCGCGCACTACTGCCCTCTGACAAAGTGGATATAAACTATATAGCAACGTCCACTTTTCTTAGGGTACATCGTTCATTTTTGGATGTTGCTATGTAATTTACATCCACTTTGTCAGAGGGCAGTAGTGCGAGGCAGCATGTGGCTACGTTGTGACTGCTGTGCCCAATGTGATGCCGAGCGTGTTTGGGCGCCAGCGATGACCAAGCAACGGCGAAGGACAATTGACGGGAAATCGTTAGATTTGCGAATGAATGTTACTCGTTGATTCTGACTCATATGCCATAAGGCGGTTAAATACAAACTTAAATGATTATTTAGAAAGGGTTGGATTACAAAAATAGAGACGTGATTGCGTGCGTAAGACGGCTCGGATATCGGTATCGTGTTGCTAGGTAAGAATACGGGAAATATACACTAATATACACTATGAGTATTTATCTGACAATGCTAACAATTACCGAATGACATGAGCAGTAATCGATGTCGATCTCGCTATGAACACAAGGTAATTCTTAGTCTTACCGAGTCTTAATCTATTAACTATCGCAGAGGCTTACACGAGATCCGCACGCAGAACGCTATGACACCAGAGAGAGGGAAAGAAAGGAAAGCCGGAAAGAAGAACCAACTCGAGCGCCGCAACTAACGCTCGCAACGCCACAAGCAATATAACTACATATAGTAGCGACAGTAGCTGTCGGCTTCTTTGATGTTGGTGATTACTGATCACGTGAATGTCAGCCATGTTGAGGATTTTACAGAGCGCTGAATTTGAATATATTTCTGGAATGAACCAAATGAAATCATAAACAGTATGTGAAACATGGTATTTGTAAGTCAATAATTTATTGACTATTTCAAATAGCACAATGTTTAAAATAGGGATAGAGAAAACGATAAAACAACGAAAAATTGTGTATTTACTTAATTATTGTAATACGAGAGTGGTTTGACAAGTCTAGTAAATCTTTATGAGATGGTGCCATTTGATGATATGACACTTGGAAAGTATCACTCCTCAAACCCTTCCAGATTAAATTTCAGCCAGAATTAACGCATTATTCACGTATGGTAATTGTTTAAAGCGAATGAGAAATTTAGTAGTTGCCGCTTGTATGTAGCAAAAGTACAAGAGATTCCACTTATTTTATTCATCTTAATATGTGTAATTATACACAATATTCACTCAGCTCTCAATCGTAGTTTATTGTGTCTCAATCGTCGTCGTCACAGTTTTAATGCTGTCCGCCATATTCTTGGATTTACAGCCAACGCATGCGCAGAAAAAATGAACCCTTCGTTTGCTCGTATTGTCGCTCGTATTATATGTAGTTATACTGTGTTTGCGATTACTGGTTTTGGCTGTCATGTCCTCTCTCAGATTCACGTGTAGGTGCTCACAGGGACGTGTTTTGGTACTGAGCTTCTTCTCGTCAAGTGTCGCGTGGGTGTTCGACTTGACGGGATTGTTATTGCTGGCTCTTATGGCCGGCCTCGAAAAGGCTTGTATATAATGCGCGAATCCACTTTTTCGCGGGTTTTCCTTTTTTCGAGCGGTATTCGTGCGTATGACCGGGGCCCCTGGATCGGAGGGAGGAGGGGGCGTGGAAAGTGCGTCCGACGATTCGGTCGACGGCCGTGGCGACCGACCGCTTTCCTCTGTTCTCTCCTCCTCCCTTAGTCCCTCGAAGCTTTCCAATTTTGCAAATGGATAGGTCTTACCAATAAATTTAGATTCCAATATTGTCGGCGTCGCACTTTTCAATTTAATAGCGGAAATTTTGTCTGAACGCGCGGCTAATACCACGTGGCCAATAAGTGAAAGCAGCAACACACTCCTCCCCATGGAAACGGATCAAGAATTTACTCATGTTTCCAGGAAGAGAAGCATGCAGCAAAAAGAATCGCATAAAGCTAAAGTGGAGACTTTGGAGACGCTCAACTTATTGACGTTATATGTTCTCCCGCTTCTTTCTCATTCTGATAACGTTGATGGATCCTTCAGGCTTCTGCTCAAACAGGTTGTACCACGCAAGTCTAATTACCTTTATTCCGACACGGACAAATCGCCTGACATATATTCGAATAAATCTTCCACCATACATTTTTCTGTCTTATCCAAAATAGTTTTCGAGATTGCTAACGCGGATATTTTATCTATCAAACGATTAGGCAGTGGCAAGGTTATAGTAGAGGTTAGATCGGCGGAAGCTGCTAATCGGTTAGTTACAAATACCGCTTTTGAAAAATATAAGATCCTCGCGTTCTCAGAACGGATATCGTTAAGGGTATAGACCAATCACTCTTCTTCTATAGAATGCATCAAGGACAGTATTCGTCGCCGGTCAAAATTTTAGAGGTTTAGAGATTGAACCGTCCCATGACTATAAATCACGAAATGACTTATATCCCTTCAAAAACTCTTTGTATCAAGTTCGCAGGACAGTCGTTGCCTAGAGACATCAATTTATTCAACGCTAAGTATGCCGTTGAACCGTATGTGCAAGATCAGGATATGTTATGTGTGCTACAGAGTAGGACATATGGGAAAGGATTGTAAAAACTCAAGATGCCTTTACTGCGGTCAGGAACATGACAAGTCTGTTGTTTGGGAGCACAGATTACTACCTACTAAATGTATCAACTGCGGTGGAGAACACCTGGCAACTTCATTTGATTGCTTCATTCGAAAGCACAAGGATGTCATTAACCTTGCCGCATACGAGAACATACCTCATGTCGAGGCGAAAAGAATAATTGCCGCAAACGGCAACTCAACTAGTTCTTCCATCTCTATGAATCTTTGTAATTTTCCTTATATCTCTAATAATTTGCAGCAGTCGTCTTACAGAGATCACCGTAGCATAACCACTTTCAATAGATTCTCTAACCTAAATTCTGAAGATCCTGGGGATGTTAGAACAACATACTACTCTAATTATGCGGAAGCAGCAAGTGCCTCTTCGTCGCATTCCCTCCGCAAGCCGAAGGTCAATATGGAATCTTTTCCAGTGGGTGATGTTCGTCTGGAGACGTCACAAGGGCATCGTGGCGGTGGACATCCGTCGACTTTCAAAAATAACACCTCCATCATGCAACAACATAACGAAATTCTCTGTGCGTCTTCCTGATGTACCACTACACACATATCACGCCGATCATTTAGGGCCGTTAGATACCACTAATAAAAACTACAATCATATTCTCTCTATTATTGATAGTTTTACTAAATTTGTATAGTATCCGAGTAAATCTACCACAGCTCGGTTACAGCTCGAGGTTACAAGTCGGTTAGACGTTCAAAAACAAATATTCGGGAGTCCGAAACAAATCGTGACGGATAGAGGCACAGCTTTTACCTTCCAAAGGTTCAAGGAGTATTGTCAGAGTGAAAGAATTGAATTTGAATAGAGCAATCATATCGATATTCTCCAAGTTACCAATCGAAGAGTCTGAAAATGGCCGACACGTGTGTGGTACGGTGAAGCGTGAAGTGCGATTAGTGTCTCTCCTAAATTGTTATTCATAAATTTTGGGTCACCAAATATTCCACTAGTGGAATCATCTTATTTCTTACAAATTTTTCAACTCAATCATTGCCCTTACGGAGGACAAAATTCTGCCTTTCCAAGGAATAAGAACTCTTAAAGAAGTTCTGTCAATAGCATTTTTTAGCAGATATTATACTCTTATCCAGCTTCAAGAATCTGTTCAACAATCAGCAGCTATCAGCACTCATCTTGACCCAGTAATCGCACTACTATCAAGATTAGCTAACTTTATGAGAAATTCTAATCTCAATCTTGATTTCCCCAGTAATCTATTTCCTCAGTTTCCTCTGTAACCGGTACTGGACTCAACAATTCTTTTGACTCCACTGGAACAGAAACTAACACTAAAATTTACTAATAACAAAAGAATTTCCCGCTCATTTAGCATCCTTTAATGGAATTGTTGCGGAGCTAGAAGTAAATTACTTTAGCTGCAGTCAATCTGCAAAAATTACGACTTTATTTGCATCGAAGAATCGCTCCTCTCTCCATCCTCTACATTTTCTCTGCGCGGATTTAATGTCATGAGAGCGGACATAACTAATCCAGGTATGAGAGGAATTTGCATCTTAATCAGACACAATATCGTTTTTTCAGCACTATTGACTTACCAAATTGGAAGGATGATTCGGTGGAGATGCTTAGTGTGGAAATGTCTTCTGACGAGAAATTCACAATCATCAACATCTATCGTTATCCGAATCGCAACATTTCTGCTCAATTATATGAAGACCTCATGAGGTTCAGAGACTCAAAAGTTATGTGAATTTTTGTTGGGGATTACAACGCTCATCATTTTTAATGGGGCTGCTCAAACACGCGCCGGCAGACTGGTTCTAGCATCAGTAGAGAATCATTACGCTTGCATTCTTAACGATCAGCGACCTACGTTGCTTCTCTCTTCTAACTCTGGCTTGTCAGTCATCGACTTGACCATAGCAATCGCTAATATGGCTTCTCTGTGTGAAGTGCGCACAGAGAAGGACACCTGGGGCAGCGACCACTACCTATCACGGTTAAAATTGGCATCAGTTTGGTTTTGCGTCAAAGGTACGTCTACAAGATTAACCTTAGTTAAAGAGCTGATTGATTTCCAGGACACTCTGACTGATTCATACGATTCGTTTATCAGTCATCTACTATCTGAAAAAAGAGGCATCTACCAAATGAAAAAGAGGCATATACTCGTCTAGCGAATCATCTGGTAGACACGGCTATAGCGTGCTTCTCTTCTTCTAAGAACTTAAATGCGGGCACTGTTCCTGTATTAAACGAGAGAACCGTCCCTCCTGGTGGACGTATAAATGTCAGGAAGCAATCATCAAATGAGAGGTAGCTCGAATCTGGCAAAAAATTCCTACAATCGAAAATTTTTATAATTTTAAAAAAGAGAGGGTGAAATGCTCTAAGGTTCTTTACAGGGAAAAGAAAAAAAATGGAGAAAATTTGTTGGATCCTTTGATTCCAAAACTCCGACCTCAGAAATTTAGTCAGAGTCTTTAAACGACGCAACCTGGCGCTTTCAAATTATATAGCTGACCCCTCTAAAAAGAGATAGTCCGTTTAGGAAGTCATTCAGGAGCTATGCCCGTCTTCCTGTTTTCAAGATAACTCACCGAGTCTAGAAGAAATGAAGAGAGAAGATGGCAACTCAGGCGCTATTTTCGAGGAAATCAATTCACCAAACACTGTCAAACATTTAGATCTTGCAATTTCCGCTGCAAAAAAGAAATCGGCTCCCTGGACAGAATCAATAATAATATTCTGACATATCTGTCATATAAATACAAAGAGCTCTTAGTGAATCTTTTCAACAGCTTTTTAGCTAAGGAACTTATTTCGAATGCGAGTAGAAGATATCCTTGGTTACCTTTATTCCCAAAGCGGGAGGCTCGGAAGTTAGGCTCATCTCCTTGCTTTCATGTATTTTAAAGTTACTTGAGAAAATAGTGTACTGGAAATTACTTTGGCTGGTACAGTCGAAATTACTTCTTCCTCATGAACAGATGGAATTCCGTCGTAGTCGGTTATGCAACGATAGTTTAGCTGCATTTACTATTTTTCAATCGTATTCTTGGAGCTGCTTTCAGCGGAGAATTTCTAATCGCTGCCTTCTTGGACATCAGCCTTCTTGGAGCGTTTGACAATATACACTCTTTAGCAGTAATCAGCGAACTTAAAAACGCAGGGGCACCTGCTCCAATCAGGAAATTTGTGGAAAATTTGATTATCGCCAGGACAGTACACTTCATAGAAGATAGGATAATTAGCAACAAACATTTTGCGTATAAAGGCACTTCTCAAGGCTCGACTCTTAGCCCGTTAGTCTTCAATCTGTCCAGGATTAAGGAATGCGCTGTGAAGGATGCCGAATTTCTTCAATATGCAGATGATATAGTCATCTTTGCCGCAAATAGCAATCCCTTGGAAGCGCTCTCCATGGTGCAAAGTGCTTTGGACAATGTTGCAGTCTTTCTTAGCGACAGAGGCTTGGACCTTTCCATTTCGAAATTCAAATGGACGATTTTCACATTCAAAAAGAACAATACAATCGCTAACCATTCGCTCATGATGGGACAATAAGCTATACCAAGGATCGAGCAAGTCAGATTTCTGGGAGGTCTCTGGACAGCAGAATCAAAAGTAATTTTCATTTCAAGTACCTTGTCCAAAGGAGACGAGCAATTATCAACATCATTTTCTGGTTCATGGCTTTATGGGGGCTCCCACCCTCAGTGCTTGCTCTCTATTTACAGTATTCAGGGACGCCGTAGAGATCTGCTCTATTTTTGCTTGGCATGGTAATTCCAACATCTTCCTTCAATTGGAAAGGTTACAGTACAAGGCCATCAGAGTGGCAATGGGGTACAAACAATCGACCCCAATCAATGTAATGCTATGTGAGGCAAGAGAACTGCTTTTAAAATTTAGATTTAATCTCTTGAGTGAGAAAGTTCTATTAAAGTGCATGTCCAAAAAGAATTATCCGGTTATTAGGTATTGCTTATCGGTAAGTAAAGATCGCTCATTCAAGAAATCTCCTTCTTTTAAATATTATATAATGTCACTAACAAACACGAACTGGCGCACATATCCTATTCCCTTCTAGCGTTTGAACACAACTATTCGGTCTTCATTTTCATAAAAAATTCCGCAAATTTGTGACATACCGCAAAGATAGTTCTAATTGCGAAATCGTTCAGGAATTTAGTCATAACCTCCGGGATCTTGACAGCTCTGCTCTTACAATCTATACGGACGAATCTAGAATATCGGAGGACGGCTGCGCAGGTGCGGCTTTCTATTCACCAGAGCTTGGCCATTGCTTTAAATATAAATTAACCTCTAACTCCTCGGTATTCACAACAGAAGCTGAGCTATTTTACAGACCCTTATCCTCTCACTAGATGCGGGTTACCGGAAAATCATAATTTTCTTCGACTCTTGGAGCGTGGAGGCCATCAATTCGATCAAGCTGGTCAACGGTAATTATATTATTCACAGAATCAAACAACTTTTACTGTAATTGGAGGGGAACGGTATCGAATGCGCTCTCTTCTAGATTTCGCACAAGGGTATTCTGGGCAATGAGGTGGCTGATAAAGCGGCTAAGGAGGTATGTTTCTCGGTCCCAAGAGTATTCTTTTTAACTCCCTATCCGGACCTTCAAGCTAGATCTAGATCGCAGTAGCGCTTTAACACCTATCTTGAGAGCAAAGCCAGGAATACTGGCTACCTTATACCCACCAGAGTCAGCGAAACCCTGGTACTTTAAACTCCCTCTTAGTAGGAGCGAGATATAATAGTATTGGTCAACAGACTGAGATCCAACTACTACAACCTGTGACGTGACGTTTTCTGTCCGTCACAAGGGCCGCAGGGCCTGACCGAACAGTGCAGTCTGGCGTCCTGAATCCTCTCTCATTTTGGAGGGGGGCGGACGCACCTGCGCTTTTTTTTGTTCTTTCCGCGACATTGTTTACGTACCTTGCGCCTTCCGAGTTTCCGTTTTTCTTTTCTTTGTTATTCCCGTACTGAGGGTAATAGAGGCCGGCGACTCCTGCGATCCCGACGGAGTGACGCTACCGGAGAGAAGAGGAGGAAGAACGACCAGAAGTGGGAGCCAAGAGACTACCGATAAGGATGGACCAGCCGGGGGCGCACGACACCTGACCCCGGGTTGCACGCAGGTGATATCCTTCTTTCACTATTACGCCCTTTTGGATTATCGCAAGGCATCTTTTATCGCACCCTCTTCCAGGCGCAAAGCGGATCGAGAGTCAGTACGGCATGACGAGGAGGGCCACTCTACGCCCAAGGACGGCGAGAGCCCCGGATAGGCGCCTCGAGGCCACGAGGCGGCCCGGAAGAAACTCCAGAGACCACTCGAATTTCGCGCGCCAGAACGTGCGACAAGGGCATGACGCGGTTTCCGCGATTAGCGGAGCCAATCAGGCGATAAGGCCCCCTCGCGGGGATAACGAGCCCTGCGTGCGCCCGAAAGGATCAGCGCCCGGCACTTGAGCTGTGGCCCGTGTAGAGAGAGCACGCGAGAGGACGAAGGACGTCAGCGGCCTCAGCGTATCTCAAGGTCGACCAGAAGCGCACCTGCGAGGGAGATTCGGTGAGACGAGCGTCGCTACTGAAAAGTCGCCGGTTTCCGTGTCCGGGAGGTAAGTTTATCGGGATTCTGTTGGGTGTAAGATATTGAGTGCACGTGGCATTGCCGTGCGGTAGATTTCTGGAGATTTAGAATACGCGTGTCGCCTCCCGGAACGGCTCTTATCGTCGGGATAATTGTAATGCGTCCGCCAAGGTCACAGCCTCGTCACTCGTGTCGGTTTCTTTGTATCGCGGATCATATGTTACGTCGAATTTCTGTATCGTAGTATTGTCGCGTATCGTGCCGTCTCGAGCGGCTGTAGTGTAAGATCTGCATGTCTATTCGGCTCTCTGCGTCATAGTCAGTAATGACAGTTCCTAATAGTGGTTAATAATTAGACGTATTCTGTAGTATCGAGACTGTATAGCGTCGAATTTGCACGTACTCGAGCCGTCTCCGCATCTCAGCTGAGCGGCGCGAGGCCCCGCGAGCGCGCACGAGGTCACGCCATGTCCACGCGGCAATCGTTGCCGAATTTCATAGCATTTGCGAGGCGATGAAGTATGGTTCACATAATTCGTGAGAGTGTTCCTGTGTGGCGTGAACTCGTGTCGCCGGAATTTAACGGAGTTGATGCGCCTAGCGTAGAACCTCGGGGCTCGCGTAAGTCAGTTATCGCGCTCGAATAGAACTTACCGTCTCGATTGTATCGCCAGATGTAATTGGGAGTCGAAGACTCATCTAATATATTTGTTACTTTTGTTATTGTTAGTTCGTGTGTATTTTATTCTTGCCCCTATTCGCTCCTCCAAACGCTCTGCTATCCTCGACCGCGAACCGCCCCCTCTGCCATTTCCGAGACTGAGCTACCGGTTGAGAGCCCGTCGACATTCGCAGCTCATTAAAGGCATAAAGAAAATATCGCGTAATTTCTAGAAAGAGTGGCACGCTCATTCGTGCCTGGCGCCCAACTATTGTTTGTGATTATGTGCCGCCCTTAAGAGCGGCCGCGTGAAGACGCATTTCTGTCACGTTTCGCGTAACGCCACCCGCCATTCGACCGCCTGCGAAAACCTTAGCTGTGAATGTGCGACGAAGTTGCGCCACGCTCGTGAGTGCGGTTGCAAACTTTAACTACAGTCTTTATAGAAAGAACATGGTAGATTCTCCAGCATGTCCGTGCAGCGACCTCAGACAGCATGTCAACACATATCATCTTTAATTGTCACTAGGGACAAATCCAGACATTTGTCTGTTTATTTTAAGAACTTCTCCTCTCAAAATTTTCTGTTTTTCCTATGAAACACCTAAACTCTGCAGACTGCTTCTCTCCTTTTTTAAGGCCATTGATATTTTGAACTGTGCAGCGCTGGCGGTTGCCGGGATTCGCTCCCTCTTTCTCTCACCCCCTCCCTTCGGTTCCCTTCCAAGGTGTTTCGGGGAGTCCCGGGGGGGAGGGGGTTTACGTAGCATTTGCTTCATCTGTTTCAGACTCTAGCGATCTTACAACATGGCAGTCCTGTTTTCTTTTCTTTTCTGGGATTCCTGTGGAAAGTTGAAGGTATATTGGATAAGATAGTATTGGCCACCGTCATTAATCCGGCTGCACCGGAACCTAGGTCACTCAGATATAGAAGAAGAAGAAGTCCTCTCTCAGGTTTCTCTCTGCTTCGACTCGCAAAAGAGGCGTGGTTTGCTCAAACTGAGCACGCTATGTCAATCCCTTCCATGATAAAAAGACTTAAAAGATATTGGAAAAGGAATCTAAGTTAAGACAGGTAAGCAGAAGGAGCTGAGAAAGGCGAGGAAGAAAGATGCAGCGGCGGAAGATAGATGGCACCAATGATAGGGAGACTGTGGCTATTGGTGCGGCTGCTGTGCACAATATGGCGCCAAGAGTGTCTGGGCGCCAGAGATTACCAACTAATTATCACAGGACATGAACGGTGATCGGTATTGATCTCGCAATATACACAAAGTAATTCGGAACCTTAACTTCTGAGTTCTAACTTATTGACTATCGCAGAGAGTTACACGAGGTCCGCACGCGGCACGCCAGAGAGAGCGAAAGGAAGAAGAAACGGAAAGGAGGACCAACTTCAGCGCCGCGACGGACGTATGCAGCGCCGCCACTGGCGCCCGCAGCGCCGCCGTTAACGCTCGCAGCGCCGAGACCAACGCTTGTAGCGCCGTAACCAACGCTCGCAACGCCACAAGACCGGCGGGTAGTAAGAACACCAAAAAAAAGAAATCTAATGAAGTGCAATTTCCGGTGATCTCATATTCTAAGCGAAAACTTTTACAGAAAGAGTATTCCTCTTTCAATACAATAGACTATTCATTAAAAATGTATTGGATATTATTTTAACAATTTTTCTCTTGTATTAAGAGGAATATATTTATTTAAAGCGGAGTGCTCTCTTACTTTATATTAGAAATAGCAAGATTTGCAGATGCAATTCGTAAATAGTAAACTTTAATGATTAATATTTTAGACTCGCGGAGCAGCATGACGCTTCCTTTTGTCAAATTCCTTCGTTTTATGCAAAAACACATTAAATAAACCTAATTTCATTGATTTTTGAAACAGGGACTAAATTGAATTATTATCTTTTTTTCTTGTTAAACCTTATTTTTACAAAAAATCAATAAAAGATAGATATTAGACTACTCGATGTATTTGTCCACAAAATGAAAGAATCTAACAGAAAAAAGCGTCACTTTGCCTCGTGAGTTTGAGATATTAATCTTATGACTATTCAGGTTAGGAAATCTGTCACAACCTGGACCTATATTCTATTTTATACGCCTAACGATAGTTGTCGGTGTCGTTGCGCAGCTTTCTCACCATATAAAATATCTGCGCAACGACTGTCGATAGATGTAAAGACAGTTACGGAATCGTGTCCTTAATGCTGACCAGTATCGTGCCGCTACCGAAGACAATCGCTTCTCAACAAGGAGAACGGCAACAAGGATGAGATAGACTGGGAAAGGAAAACACTAGAACACAAACATAAACAGCATAGTCAAAACTGGTCACACTTATGCTCAAAAATAAAACATGCAACATAAGACTTAGACAAAGAGACGAAACACATCCGCATGATCGAATGATCTTTCGAGACTGAGGACAATCGCTTTTTTATTATCATTTCCTAACTAAATTAATAAATATCATATTTCATTTCCATGTAATCTCCGCAAATATTAATAATATTAAATTGTAAACAGAGATATGAAATTAAGAATGGTTACAATAGTAGCAGATATAACGTTGACTCGATCACAAACGTGTGATTAGCTCAGCGTAAGTATTAGACTACCGTTCTAAGAATCCTAGATTCAAATCTTGCCGGCGATGCAATGTGTTTTTCAATAATTAATTGTAGTTAATAAAACAGAGGATGTAAGTATACGAACAGATAAATATAAATTGAACTGGTAAAATAAAAAGTAATAATAACGAAAAAAATTATTTTTGTTACTCACATATCAACAAAATGAATGATATATTTTTATATATTTCTGCAAAACAATTTTCTTTTTGTGTAGGAATCTAGCTAGTAAATCCTGACTGAATTCCTACAATTTTCCTGACTGATATCCTTTTTAAAGGTGAGATTTCTCAATCGGATTCTAACGAGATATTTTAATCAGATTTTAATAATAACTGGGGAAAATCAGATTCCTACTTAAATTTTAAGGTTAAATTACTTTAATTGTAAGAATATTGTGCTTAAAATATTTTCTGCTTAATTTCAGAGGATTTCTCTTGAGGCCATATATAAAAATAAAATCCTCTAAGATTTAACGGATTCCGCTAATACAAAAATTTTTTTTTTTTGAATGAATAAACCGAAAGACATCAATAAAAATATGGAGAGGTACGTGGTGGTATGTAAGAAAGATCCCATAGTAAAATGCATGAAAAATGGAAGATAACATATGATGGAGGGAAAAGATAAATGATAATTGGATGGAACAGATTGAAAAAAAAAATGAGAAAGGAATGGAAAGAATAAGATTCAAGAATAAAAGAAGGAATAAAGAAGGATAAAGAAGAATGCATCGAAAAGAGGAAAAAGCTGGAAAAAAGAATAAACAGTTTGAAATGGAAAAAAGAAAGAAAGGACATTGCAGAAATAACATTGTTATAAGAAGAATAAACAAGTGGAAGGTGAACGGGACGAGAAGTTATAAATTTTATTAAGGAAAGTTTAGGGATAGATGTGAGAATAAGAAAGGCGTTTAAAATATAGGATTGAGATAATAAGTGTACTATGATGGCGGAAGTAGAAAGTTGGGAAGAAAAAAGAGAGATAATGATCAGAAAGAAGAATCTAAAAACAGGAGTATTTATTAACAATGATTTGACAAGAAAAGAGAGAGAAATGCAAAGGCAGCTGAAGGACAAGGCGAAAGAAGAGAAAGGAAAAGGAAACAACGTGAAGATAAGATATTCGTGAAAGACATGATTGCACTGGAATAAGAGAAAGAGAAGAAATTTCAAGAAAAAAAGGAGAAAAGAGAAAATGAAAAAACGGCGGCTGGGAGGCAACGGAAAAGAGAATTAAGAATCTGTTTTTGAAACGTAACGGGTCTGCTTAACAAATGCGAAGAAATATGGGAATACTTAGAGGATTTTGATATAGTAGGCCTAATCGAAACATGGATAGAATAAGAAAAATGGGAGAAGATAAGAGGTAGACTACCAAGTAACTATACGGAATAAAAAAAAATATGTGAAGTGGATTTTAGGATTGGATTGGAGGACACCGAACTACATACTAGCGGAAGAAACGAAAATAAGAGAAATAAAAACGAAAGCGATTAGAAGAGCAATCAAATATAAAGAAAAAAGTACGAAATACAAAGAAGAATACAGGAATGCATAAAGGACTTAGAAAAGGAGCGGACACTAAAGGAAAAGGGCAACTGGGAGAAGAAAAGGAGAGAAATGTTGGAGAGAGCAGGGATGAGCAAGGAACATGTGAAGTTGGGAAGAGAAGACGGAAATAGGAGTTTAGCTGAGGACTTAGTGAAAAAAAATAGAGAATAAAGAAAAGGAAGAAAGGAGAGTGAAGATAAATGAGTCTAGATATAATTGCAACTACAAAAGCATAATGACAGAGAAATTACTAAAATACCTGGAAGGAAAAACAGAAGTCTGATAGCCAGATACAGATGTGACACGAAAGGGAGCCAGTACTGGAGAGAGGTTGGAGACAGGAGTTGGCAGAATATGCCTGGTAGAGGAGGAAAGCATACTTCATATATTAAAGGAGTGTGAAGCGACAAAAAATGAACTGCGGATGGAAGAGTTTATAGGGGAAGAAAATAGAGGTCTGGAAACAATGAAGAGGATAGTCAAGACATGGAACGAGGCGGAAGAAAGAAGAGAAACAGAGGAAGGAGAATGTTATGTAACTAGACGTTTAAATCAATAACTACATTTATCATAGTTAACGATGAGGAGAATTTGGTCAACGTAGTTAATACGATAGAATTATTTTTGACACACTAGTCAGTCGGTGCAAGAGTATCAAGCCATTAGACGGGTATATATAAACTATGTCAATTTGTGATAATAGACTAGATTAAAATGTAAAACAGGCTAGTGAGTTTACAAAATAGATAGTTTGTTGTTCGTTTGAAGTTATTAAAATTCATTTAGTATAATGGAATGGATTATATATAATGTATAATAAAATAATAACAAAAAACAAATTAAATCTGGGCTAATGAGAGTCAGCATCTCCAATTGAGGTGCGTAATAAATTTTTACAAATAAATTCGTTAATCCATGCGAAGTATTGATATCATCTTTATTTGAAAACTTGAAAAATCTTGAACGTTTCGATTCTCTTTGGAATTTTCATCAGCAATCTTCTTTATCCGTACTAGATTTCGCGAACGAGGGTTTCAAGGTGAAATCACTTTCAGATTGCCAAAACTGTAGTGTAATCTGTTTAAATTCATATACTTAAGATATTAAGAATTCAACCAATAAGTTAACGAGTAACTCATCCACACGCTAGATCTCATCATGAAACTTTGGATGATATATTAATATTCACATTTTATGATACATTTTATTGTAGATTTGTTTGAACTCCGTCCAAGCCATCCGAAGTGACGAATATATCTAACAAAACGTTTAAATTGACAAAAGTGACAAATAAAATAATATATGTAATATATAATGTATACGTATGTTTGTATGGATTGTAAAGAATATAAACTGGAAGCCAATTCTAAGCCACGAGGTAAGGATTAAAATAAATAAATAAAATAAAATAAAACTTCATATATGAATAAAATATTTAATTTAGTCTGTTTTTTTTACTTTTCAGTTTGTAAATTGAACTTGCAAGAAAAACCGTAGTAATAATTAGGAAATACTTAACAGTTCAGCGTACATACTCAAATAGGAATTATATTTTTATGAAACAATAATATAACTTTTGTACATCATATATCGTTAATACAAGATTATGAATATTTCCTACATATTTATTTTTTTAATTCATACAATAATTACGAAATGAAAGGGAAGTCAATAACTATAATTGAGAAAATTTATTTTTTACAGTTATTGACCATTCATTATAATTCACACATTATTCACTAAATAATTATTCCTCATAAATAAAATTACTATTTTGAGATTATAATATTGTAATTATAACATTGTAGGTTTAATTTTTCATCAAAATGCCTAAAGTAAGTCGTATGAAATACGCTCAAGAGGCATTTAACGATGCCATAGATGCCATTCGGATATATGGAGCGGCACGAATATATGGCGTGCCTAAATCAACACTTAAATTTAGAAAAGATAAACTACTGAACATCAAAATAACAATGAGTCCCTTTCTATACTTGGAATTTCATTAACGATGGCAGTTTAGGATCAAAATTTGCCTTGGAATGTATGAAATTGGTCAATTTTTATAGATTTGGATGTGCTGAACTCGAATATGAAGCTTCAAATTCTTCAAAGTCCTTTGGAGAATTTTAAACTTCATATTCCAGTTCAGCAATTTCATATTTCAGTTCTTAGAAATTCTTAATTTTTTTACATAGATATTCGTAGTAGGACTTAAGGACGTTGTTTGAGGACGGAGGATTTCTAGGTTTTCCAAAG
The DNA here is from genome assembly GCA_017607545.1 of Acromyrmex charruanus. NCBI lineage: Eukaryota > Metazoa > Arthropoda > Insecta > Hymenoptera > Formicidae > Acromyrmex > Acromyrmex charruanus. The sequence continues at coordinate 21,323 of JAANIC010003525.1, read as the reverse complement.
AAACAACGTCCTTCTACATCTTACTATGAATATGTATGAAAAACTAATAATTTCTAAGATTTTATCTCAATCTATGTAGTTTTTTGTAAATCTTTTCTGCCAAGGAGGGTACTTTTTGAATCTGAAAAAGAACTCACAATTGGTGATATAAAAGTGAATTTTTTTGAGACCCTTAGGAATACTTTTAAAACAGAAATGGAATAAAAAAAGATTTAATTTCGTAAGTCAGGAATGAAAAAAGATTTTTTTTTGGATTCTCTGTGCTATCTGGGTAACATTGAATCTCTCTAATAAAAACTCGATTCATTATCGATTCTTTTTAATCGTTATATATATACCATGATCAAAAAATAACCGGAATTTTTAATTTAAACCTCGCGGGCTTATCGGTTTTGAATTCTGTTGTTTGTGTCACGTTGGCAGCACTGTTACGGACACCCATGCCAAGCTTCTGCTTATCAGCTGTTCATTTACCTTTATGACAGTGATTTCTTTACATCAAGTTTTTACGTCGCGGCGATTTTTACAATGGATTCAAAACTTGAACAACGTACTTGCATTAAATTTTGCTGTAAAAATGAAATTAAGTGTTCCGACACATTAAAAATGTTACAAAAGTGTTATGGTGACGATACTCTATCGAAAACACAGGTGTACCAGTGGTATGAACGCTTCAAAAGTGGTCGTGAGGCTGTTGAGGACGATGCTCGTCCTGGGAGGCCATCGACATCGAAAACTGATGAAAACGTCGATGAAATCCGACAATTGTTGATCGAAAATCGCAAATTGACGATAAGGGAGATAGCTGAGACTACCAACATATCATTCGGATCCGTTCAGAGCATTTTGCGTGAGGATTTGGGTCTGAGGCGAGTCACTGCGAGATTGGTGCCAAAAGAACTGAATTTCGTGCAAAAATTGCATCGCGCTGAAATTTCAAAAGAGATGGTTTCCATGGTCGATTCCGACCCAACAGTCATCCAACGCATAATTACAGGTGACGAGATGTGGGTGTATGAGTACGACACGCAAACACGACATCAATCAAGTGAATGGCGAGCTAAAGATGAACCAAGACCCAAAAAACCACGTCGATTTCCATCAAAGAAAAAAGTCATGCTTACTGTTTTCATTGATTACAATGGTGTCGTTCATCATGAATTCCTCCCAAAAGGCCAGACAGTCAACAAGGAATATTACCTAGGAGTTATGAAACGGTTACGCGAAGCTATCCGCAAAAAAAGATCTGCTTTGTGGGGCAACAACTCGTGGATTCTCCATGACGATAATGCGCCATCTCATAATGCGTTGATT
>JAANIC010003518.1:625841-638985 GCA_017607545.1 Acromyrmex charruanus | reverse complement strand
TAAATTAATAAAATAATATTTATTTCAATATTATATTTCAATATTATTTATTTATGTATTAAAATAATGTAATATAATATTTATTATATAAATGATATATTTGTATATTTACATTTTAATTAATATTAAATAAAATTAATTTTATTTATTTTAACAATTTTAGCAAATCAAAGCTTTAGACGGTCTAGTTGGATTTTAAATGCTTCTATGATTCTGTGTGAATTATATACTAGTATGTAGTTCTTTTGAAATGTGCGTTTGAGCGACGACGGCGGCAGAAGCGGTGACAATAGGAGGAACATCGGCAGCGGCAATATGTGGAGGAGCGTTGGCGGTAGCAGGATATAGAATTCGTGATGAAATATTGACGGTGCAGGAACCAGTAGAGAAGTATTGGCGACAGTAGGACATTGAGGAGCATCAGTGGTAGCAGGAAATGGAACCATAGAGAAATATTGGCGCATAATGGGTGGGCCAGAACTTATTCTAGCCGGCCAAAAGAAAAAAAATAGATCGTATTTTTTTATGTATAAGATTAAATGAACTTTTAATATAATAAAAGTATGTAGTATAAACTATAAACATAATTTTCAAAAAATCTTTAAAAATATTTGAAATAACTAGGATCAAATTTTCATTATGCAGTCATATGGCGAATCGTTCTTATAAGTGTGTCCAAGATACAATTTAATTTTTTATAAACAACATTATATTTAATAAACGATTTTCTTCGAAAGTAATAATTATTTTCTCTCATATTAATTAATCCATTTATTGTAAAGTGTTATAGTTGTTGCTCAAACTTGAAATGTGTTTATGCTCATCATATTAGAATCTATTTCATATCGAATAAAAAATGTACTATCGAATACTATCATACTTTCATTCACAGAAGAGTATATGTATTAGAACTTTCATGCATAGCAAGAATGCGCACTTTTCCAGCTAGAAATATGACTTTTTATCCATGATATATCCATCGAGTAATACTAATACAGATATTTTTATTTTAATTAATAAGAATGTCTGTATTGGCATCTCTGTTATTATGATGAATACACATATGTCACAAATAAAGAGCTATATTTCTAGAAGCAGTAGAAAGCACACATTCTTATTATGCACAAAAATTCTAATACGTATACTCTTCTTGTGGAAAAAAATACAAGCTGATACTCGATGGTACATTTTTTTATTTGAAATGCTAATGTGATGAACATAAACACATTTCAAGTTTTTTGTTCTGGGTGTTTTATACATATCTGGAGACACTGATAATGTCTCGGCGCTAAGCATGGCGCGAGACACGGACATGCCTCCTTTACGCAAGCCGACGAGTTGCGTCAGATCGAGGTCATCGGATCTCAATAACGGCTGCCCCGATCGAGTCTTTAAGTACTTAATCGATAATTTACACTCCGATCATATATTATACATGCTTTTATTTTTTCCCTACGTGCCCTACAAGCGGAGATATTGCGACGCAAAGTTCCGAACTGCCACTTTTCAGATTAAGATACGTCGTCATTATCGTCGACCGCATTCCACACATTCCTTTTGTATCTTTCTGACATTCTTTACGCAAAGAGCGCTAGTGATATACATGATCAGCTGGCGCTGTGATCTGGGGACACGGTAAAGTCACTAGATTAACAAAATACTACAAACGCCATTTTGGTTCCATGACGTGCGATTATTCAAAACTTCAGCTTCTTTCGCTGCAGTTTTTGCAATTTTCAACATAGCAACCGGGAATTTTCGATAATAACAGAATCAGGTTCTTCTTCCAGACCCCTGTATGGATTTCCGATCTTTTAACAGAATCAAGTTAGAATAGCACTTCGACGCCATTTTAGCTCCAAATGCTAATTCAGTGAATTTTTTCATCGCGGTACTTTGTTAATCTAGTGACTTTAGAGACACAGCAGTGTCTCGGCGTTAAGCATGAGTTTGTACTATGATAGTGACTCAGTTTTTTCAGAACAACAGAATCGGTAATAATGAAATACGCTAGTAATTGCTAACTAAATTAGGAAATGATAATGAAAAAGCGATTTATTCGAACTCGATCTCTATTTGTTTATAAATTAATATTTAACAAAAGAAGATCGAATGGAAATGAAATTATACACTGGTATTTGTTGACTAAGTTAGGAAATGATAATGACAAAGCAATTTATTCGATATCAATTTCCATTTGTTTAGAACTTAATATTTAACAAAAGGAAATCAGATGAAAACGAAATTATACGTTGGTATTTATTAACTAAGCTAGGAAATGATAATGAAAAAGAGATTTATCTAGATAAAAAAGCGTGACAGTCCAAAATTGAACCAAGAGTATAAAAATTTTAATCTGGGCATATTTTATATAACTGTAAGTAGGATTCATATATCTGTGAGAAAATTTATCCTGGTATTCGTATTGTAAGAAATAAGCAAGAAAAATATCAGAGTGCTCCGGAATTCGAACCGTGGCCTGGTCTCCTGCATATTGGTAGACTTCCGTCCTACTACAGAGCTTGACACTGATAGCTTCTCTAATTGTGCCTATTTTTTCTAAATTTCTTACAATATTGGCCCTTTATAGGCATTACTGACGCCAAAATAAAGATTTTGTCAAACTCAAGCAACTCATTTAAAGCATAGTTATAGGATTCTATAAATTAAACTATTATCAGAAAAAATTTGAGATCAGATTAAGTCTTATGGGCTGCAACTCAAGTATAACTATCTTGGAGAAAAAGTGAAATCCAAACTAAATCTTGCACGGGCCATGACTAGGAAACTTAAGTTAAACTATCCTAATTATACCATAAATGTGCGTGAGTTTGACAAACTTTTATTTTGGATGCCTCAATAATGTCCATATGGGGTATCAGTATTAAAGTATGGAATTCCCGGATAAATTTCTACACGGGAAATTGCTCTTTCAATGTAGGCGTGAAAAGGTTAAGAACATATTGCATTATTTATTGTTTTTCGATTTCCCAGTATTTGAGATTATAAATATGGATTTAATTACAATTTTCTGAAAAAATAAGTAGCAACTAAACAAATATTAAATGGAATATGCACTTTAAATAGCTTATTATAACAATATTTTTAAAAAATAAAAATTTTAATTAATATAATGCTTTTTTATTGCAGATTTTCGGTAAAATTTATATTTAAAAACTCGTAAAGGATAATTATTAAAAAAGAAAAAAAATATGTTCAATAGTATTCATATAAAACAATATTTCACAACAATTCACAGTTTTTCGTCGTGAGATGTAAAGATAATTATTCGAGTTAAATTACTTATCACTTTAATTCGTTATATTTAATGGTTATTCCGCGATGTCCAGCTTCCGACGTTTCAAAATTGATAAATAAGTAATTAGCGCGTAGTTTGTTCGAATTGAAAATTGTATGACTTATGCAAAGTATTATTAAAAGTGTCAAGATCCGCTTTAACCAAATTATACAATCTTCTTCAGTAGTAAAAAAAAAAAACAGATATCTCAGATAACAAAATGTTATATTTCATTTTTCAACGCAAAAGAATAATAAAAGAATAAATAAAAGTATGAATAAAAGAATAAATTCCAGTATTAATGATGTAGCTTGATGTCAGATCATATAAATGGTTGCATGTACGTCCTTAATAATATTGATAGATAAAATTAATTATGAAGGCAAATACAAATTATATATAATGATAAGTTAGCAATAGTTTATTAAAAATGTAATATAGAATTTAGAATCGATTATATTCACTGATACAAGACCGATCTTAATTGTGAGAGAGTATAAACGCAAACGACGATAAAATATGATAATATAACAATTTGTTATCCCAGATGACTGTGTTTTTATTGCTACAGTTAAGGAACTTTATTGTCAGATCATGTATAATAATCAAGTTTATGTCAGCAATTACGAAAATTACATAAAAAATCAGCAACTTAGCATCTTATTAAATATGTTACTGGCCAGATTCTTATTTCTACTGTTATTATACAATATAATTAGAATTTATTTTGTCTCGAAGAAATCTCTTAGTGAAAATAGAAATATGACAAAGTTTATCGATATATTATTAATAAACATAATTATTAATAATTATAAGAGACGAAAAAAACGAGTTTGGATTCGTAGGTGACCTCGCACTGACAGTCTTGCCGGTGCATATACCGCGTATATATTGCGGAAAACGAAATACAAAACAAAGTTAAGGACAAACGGACAGACGGACGTACCGCGCACAGGAATGTCCTGTACGATAAAATCTGCCGACCTGCACCTCCAGCTCCTTGGCAGAAAAAGATCGCTGACCACTCCTTCTGCAGCGGCCAGGCAGCCGCGTTCCTCTGTATTGAAACAAATAGATACGCGAGAACGATTGCGCGCCAATGGATCGCAGATTAATGTGAGCGATAAGGAATTAAATCGGAACACTTAGTTCCGGCGCTACCGCGCCGGCTATAATTAAGTGCACACGTCGTTCGATGTCCTCGCGATGAAAACGAGTGGTGAACACAAAACAACCGTGCAGAATATCTCCACTGAGCAACATGATTTATACGTTTTGTATACACGTATGGAGATGACAGTTTACAATAAGAAATCTTTGTGTTATAGGTTAAGAAACTTGAATCGATACGTGTTTATGCAGTAAACATCAATTAAAAGTAATATAATATCAATGAATTTTACATTCAACAATGTAAATAATATAACACGTGTATTACATAATAGTCGAATTATGTATTACATTGTCAAATATGAAATTATAACATCGTTATGTTACTTTAGTTAGTTTTTATTAAATATTTAACTCTCTGAAGCTGATCGTCAAAAATTTTACAATTACTGACTGACAATGAATTTGTAAGATCTACTTCAATTATTTAAAAGATTGATTAAAAGACACTAATTAATTTCAAGGAACCAAAATGACATAGTTTGTATAAAAAAAGAATAAATACTAACAATAAGTATATTTTAATACAAATAAAATTGCAGATGTAATATAAAGAAAATTGAATTGTTTGACATTTTTGACAAAAAGATTCATAATTGAATGAATCCAATAGACCGTCAGCTCTGAAAGATTAATATGTCTAATATTATTAAAGGCATAAACTATACATCCTTAAAATATAATGTTTTAATAAGTGAGAAGCGAATTTTTTTTAACAAAGAAATTAATTTTTTTAACTTTTAACATCAAGTTAGCAACATACTGCGGCATAAGTACATTTAGGATTGAAAACATCAGTCGTAACTTATTATCTGTTACAAATGCAAATTTGTGAAACATAGACGAGTATCAAAGGATACAATAGAGACTGATCTAACAGAGTTGCCCATCTGGATGGACCCCTGTCGATAGCAGGCTGAACAACGAATAGAAACGCGCGTTAAAATCGTCACACGATGCAGATTTCCTTGTATTCTGACTGAGGCAAAATACTTTGCTCGGTTAGCTGCTTAATGCTCTGTATAAAGTCATCATGCAAAAGTGGCACCCATGGCTTATGGCGGTATTTATAGTTGGATCTTATATTTAGGACCTTAAGTACAATCTCAAGATGTTATGAATCAACAGAGGGCTATATTAGCATTTTAAGGCATTACTTAAGACGTTCTTAAAATAAGAACCGACTATTATATAAATACCGGCCTTAGTTGCATAATGACATCTACATGTGAGCCAATAACCTATCCAGCTGATCTGTGCTTGACATTAATCAATCATGTAATTGTTTTCAACGTTTAAATTGGTACTTGCAAGGAAATGAGATATAAAATAGTGTACTATATCAAACACATACATAAAGCAAGGATGATAACATATCCTGCTTTGCATGGAGATATCTAGCATTAGAGAAGTTAGCATTAGAAAATGCATCATGCATGCTCATCATTCGGGACATCTTGTATCGTGTGAGTATAGCTTTATTACGCCTAACATGCGTGTATGCATGCATTCACGCCCCCATACTTTGTATATGGTCTAACAAGCGATCTGTCATGCTCAATTCTTTTGTCAATCAATTCTTCCTATCAATTAAAATACAGGTTTGATGATATCAAAAAGATTGTTATAATCATACGTATTAATCTTATCAAAATCAAATTAAAATGAGAAAAAGTTAATAATTATTACAGTATGTACACAAGATATATGTAGTTATCTCAAAAAGTTTGAAAATACAAAAAAATGTCTGCCCGAGTATTTGACAATGTGATGTTTTTTTCCCAATAAGGCATGGTAATGAGATAATTTGTATATCGATTTGTGTGGATTTAAAGATGAAATACATATACAATAGGTACAAAAAGTATTCGTACATAAAGAAAATTTTTATACAAAATTTTAATGTGTAGAAAATCAAGTGACGCAGTAGCGTCGCGACGCCAAGTGCATAAAAATATAAAACGGGTCGCTTGACCGCTTGACGTGTGAATGTCATTGCGTATATGTTCGTGCCAAATTCGCGACGCTATCACTAGTTTTATTTGGAGTTTTGATATCAACAAACTTTAGATAAAAATTACTCAGAAATTAAAACCGCAATCGAAAATCTGAAAACATTTTTATTGTATAATGTCATCGGTATGTTTCGATTGTGACCAGTCCGAATAAAATTGATGCAGCTGATACTGAGATCTGAAGATTGTGTCTTGAAAAGAAACCAGTTCAGTTTTTCAAATTTTTTCAGTCGTACGTGTAACACATACATATAAAGCGTTTTATAAAGCGTCCATTAAATTGCTGTTCGCAATGCCTTCATACAATTTTAATTTTAATATAAAATTGAAATAAAATTAACAACGAAAGTGAACCTTGATGTGCATACAGGTGTAATTTATGTACATGAAACAGACAAACAGAGAGAGAGCAGAGAGAGAGAGAGAGAGAGAGAGAGAGAGAGAGAGAGAGAAGCAGCAGCAGCATTTATTATGCGCTCTGGGACAAGTCCCCTCAAGTGCTAAAACCAAGATATAGAAAAGAATCAATTAAGTATACATCAAAAAAGATGCAAATTCTGAAGAAACAATACAAAGAATTCTGAAGATACAATACAAACATATACAAAGATTTTAAAAGAAAAATATGAACAAGCATATTCAAGAAAGATAAGAGTTTACGTGAATAATAATCATACATGCAAAAAAAAACTAAGGTATCGCATTGATATTCATATTATTAAAACGCGGATAAACATGCAAAAAGATGGAACATCTCAAAAAACACGCATTATTATAGCAAAATTGAGAGCTATAGGCTAATATTGCTATGAGAGGNGGGGGGGGGGGGGGGAGGGGGGGAGGGGGGGGGGGGGGGGGGGGGGGGGAAGGGGAGAGGGAGTGTAAAAGGGAGAGATTGTGAGAGAATAAGAGTAAAAGTGAGAAAATGAGGGCAAGGAGAGAATGAGAAAAGGCGAGAAAGAGAAAGAGAAAGAAAGATTATAAATCTTAATATTAAATCCATATATTCTCGTTAAAAATTTGTATTGGTGATAATATTTATAAAGTTAACAGAGCGATTCCTCATCACGGTAAAAATATAAACGAAAGACATTATACAAATTTATTGCGAGCTAAAGAACATCCATAAATGATTTAAAAATTGAGATATATAAGTGGCCTCCAAATGTTAAGAGTGCATATATATTTTTCTTAGAATAAATCTAAACAGTTAAATTATCAATAAATGAGTTAAATCAATACAATGTGTGACTTAATATTAAGTAAATATAAATTTACAAAGTAAAAATTTTAGAAATAATCTGTATCCATTTTTAGAAGATTTAAATTCTACATTATTACATTTTTAAAAATTTACAAAAAGCAGTGAAGTTCCTAAAAAAAAAATATCCAAGTGCATAAAAAAGATATTGAATACATTCTTCTTAATAAAAAAAGGATATAAGTAAATATAATTAGCCAAGTATTTCATTACGCAAGACATATAAGATAGAAAAAAGTGACTAAAATTAATCAATATATTAATATAAAATTGTCAATTATTATAGAGAAGAAAAAGTTTGGCGTGTAATATTAATTGTACTTCTGAATATATTGTTTTAACACAGTATTTACATTATAAATTTAAATATACAGTGACATAGTTTGTGGTACATGAAAATATACTCACAAATAATAGACGTGATATAAATTATGGAGGAATAATGTGTAATAATATTGATAATATTTAGATATAACATTATAGATAACGAATTTACAAGATTAGTAAGCAATTATTAACATTTTTTCTTTGTTGAATTACTATTTTCATCTATACGTATATCTGCAGAATATTGTATGTAATATTTCCTTTATATTATTTCGTATTGCAAATAATTTCCGTACTATGAAAACATATTGATCCTAAATATAAATTATTTAAATATATTGTACTATAAGTTGTTTTGAGTACTTAAAATACAAAAACATTCAGGGGATTTTGTTATTATTTTTTATATTTTATTTTATAACAATAGAAATAGTAACAAATAAAGAAATAAACTATTAAAATATGTTGTTCAATAAAAACTGAATGTTATGAACACAACTTTTATGTGTGTATATAGTTTTATATAAATATTAATACATATGTGCTATCGATCAGCATCTTTTTTCAAATTCTGGGTTTTCGCTGCACTACTTCGTTACATCCGTTGCAATAGTTTATTAATTCTATCGAAACAGATTGACGTACCATATATAGTTGTCTTTAAACATTTAATACTTGAATAAACCATTGTATATATTAGGTGGACCGGAAAGTAATGTCGTTTTTTTTAAAATTATTTTGGCACGACTTTGAAGCACACAATGAGCTGATAAATGACAAACGAATATCGACATGCGCAGAAATGACATTACTTTCCGGTCCACCTAATATTTTAGTTTTCAAGCATACCACAAAACTTTCTTAAAAAATAGTAACAAATAATTCCAATAAATTCCCAGTCGATGATTCTGCCACAGAGATTTATGAATTAATATGAGAACTTTAAATTGTATGAAGAACATATGAAGAACTGAATAATCAATTGATTTAAAGTTGAAGAAGAGGAATATGTAAGATAGATCTAATGAAATATTAATTTATATTGTACAATTAAATTGTATGCTTTCACTGAAGAGGACTGTTATTAAAGATCGAAACGTTTATATATTAAAACTTGTTTATATTATTTCAATGCATATTGGTTACAAGTTATTTAAATTAGCGCACGTTAACTAGCTAAACTCCGATAGATAACTAACTCCTTACGATATATGAGGTTCGTCAGTGTTTTTATTTGATGAAAATCTGTGTCTTTCGAGCCTAACTTTGAACCTAGGAAACAGGAAAAAGTCGTTGAGGATCAGATCTAATAAATACGGTGGGTAATTGATTAATTCGAACCGCAATTCATAAATTTTTGTTATGGCAATCGTCGATATTCGATTTTTTCCATTTTTAAAAAAATATTAACATCGACTGGCACAAATAACTGTCAACCAACAACTGAGCATCCACAATGACGACAATTTTCACAGGTATCTTGCAAAATATGTACGATTGTAGTACCAGAATGGCTTTAACGAGTAATATCATCTTCATATTGAGGCTCAAAACTTTTCAAACAACCCTCGTATATTTTGAAATTTGAATTAATAAATACTATTTTAATTTGTTATAGTTTCTGAAATATGCTAAATTATTCTTTTTACAAATAATTAAAATATTGATTGAAACAATGTTATTTTATTGTTATATTTAAAGAATCAAAACCTGGTTATGAAAAAAACAATTTGTATTATATTCTTTCCTGTTTTCTAAAAACTGAATCATACCAAAACACATCGCGTTATTGATCATTATTTAATGAAATTTCGTCTCTTTCATTTATACGAATATAATATAGAATATCGATTTCTTTCGATCTGGAAGTTAATTCACGTAGTAACGAATGTGTGAATTGGTCTTCAATTTAATTTGTCTGTACTTTATCAAATAAAATCTCTGGTGTAAATAAACAGTCCTCTACTCTCAATACCCCAAAATATTACAACATGAAAAGAATAGTTTTGTTCAAAGTCTAAAAATTTAAAACAAATAAAAAATGGGCAATTAAGAGCCTTAATACGCAATTGGTGCTATCATATACACATATATTTCGATTGTATCTATTACATAATCTATTACATAATATAAAAAACTGAACGTTTCGGCTATATTCAAGCCATCCTCAACAGTCTCCAATCATAGTAATAATTGATAACAATCCAATGTTCATAACGTCAAAGAAAACGAGTGTAGTAAACAAGTCTTACAGATTACTAAAAATTTAACTAGATACAGATCCAAAAATAATGTTATTAGACTATTAAATTATTATGTAAAATGTGTGTGTGTTTGTGTGTGATTATGTAGGACACTCAAGCTGGTTGCTGGAATGTCAACATTTTTTGTAGTGCATTGCTCAACACACTAGAATGTTCTATATAGTTATTTTGATGATTCAACAAAATTATTTTCAGATCTGTATCTTGCTGAATTTTTAAATACTTCAGCAAAATCGTTCTTTCTATGAATGCATTTCGCTGGTAATAGCGCCTACGATTGAAACACCCAAACGCCTTTACGATCAGGATGTCCAAGTGGTAACGGATTTCTCAGAGACAATTTAATGACAATGGGCGCACGGAATGCACGTCGGTCAGTCTCGTGGCAAGGATTTCAAATGAAAATTCCACGGAGTTAATGCACACGGCGCTTCTCAACGCGGCTCAGTAGTGTTTGGGGGTTTTAGATCGTATAGGTGCAATATAACTTCCAAGTACTCCGCATAGCGTTTAGGCATATCCTTTTACTATTCTCGCGAAACCAACCGCAAATCTCGTCTCGACGGTAATCCTCCTCTCTTTCTCCTCTCGGACAACATAATTGCAAAGTGCAAAGACAATGTCTTTTCTCGCTTCTACCCTTAGACGTGGCGCGGCGAGCACTTCCGTGCCATTATCCCGTATTATTTTTCCGCTGGCCGTATCGTTTTCCCGTTCGCTAACATAAGCCTGCGTTGATAAATTTTTTCTTTTTTAATTCAAGAACGCTCATTCGACAACGTTTAAACGACAGCGTATTCAAAAGCACATACACAAACATGCAAAATTTAAGTTTGGAATTGATTTAGTTTTCTGTCTTGCCATGAAATATGCGTTGTCAACATTTAAGGATTACGACGCTACGCCAATAAGCTTTTTTTACGAAAATTCAAAAAGTCATATTTAGAAGTCGCCACTGCGCTGAGTTTTGTATCCTGAACAACGATTTTCAACAGTACCGCGAAAATTTCTAAGATATGCCCGTTAATTACGACGAAAATGTGTAAGATCTTTCACATTTCTATACTGCATTAAAAATATATTTATATTATAAGAAATTTATGTAAACTGACTCTACTACTCTAATTTTTTAAACAATAAGAGTTTTACCGTACATTTGAAAATACAACAATAAGAAATAGAAGTAATAGGTAGTTGTAAAGGTCAAAGCTAGATCTTCAATGCTTAAATAATTCAATCTGAATTATTATATATACTATATATATATATATAGGGCGTTTTTCCTCTGACTATCTAAGATCTCCGTCGTTTTTAATGATACAAGAAAATACCAAAATGAGAAGTTGTTTAATTCGAAAGGGCATATGTTATGATGAGCAAAAAATGTTTCTCATGGTCATATTTGTTGATACTTCAAGGTCACCTCCACTTTTTTAAATGGAATTATATGATTCTTTTTATACAATATGATTCCGCAATTATTCTGAATATAAAAATATTTAGTGATATAAAAAAATCGAGTTTACGAGATATTTTATATCTAATTCTGGCATATATATTGACGTAAAATGTTAAATAACTAAACTATTAGTAGTATGTTAAATAACTAAATTAAACTATTTTTTTATAATCGTAAACCTTATCACTTTTATGAACAAAATAATGAGAAGAATGAGATAAATCAATTGGTGGAATGAAAATACATAGTTGCTTTAAAAATATATATATGCAAAATAGATAATTTTTTAAATCAACAACTATGTGTTTTCTTTCCATCAATTAATTCATCTCATTATTCTTTTCATAAAAGTACAATTAACAAAAAATTAATAATTTACGAGTTATTTGACATTTTATGTCAATATATACCAGAATAAGGTATAAAATATCTCATAAAATATTGGTTTTTTGATATCACTACCTTAATATTTTTATATTCAGAATAATTAGAGGAATCATATTGTGTAAAAATCAATTCCATTAAAAAAAAGTGGAGATGACCTTGTTTCAAAAAATGACCTTAAGAAAAATATTTCGCTTATCATAATATGTGTTCTTTCGAATTGAACTTTCTTCTTTGGTATTTTTTCGTATCATTAAAAACAACGAAGATATTTTAGATGATCAAGTTAGTTGAAATACCCTGTATATATATATACTTGTATATATACCATATTTGTAGTCATTCAAATTGCGCGCCGAATTGGTTTTCTTATAAACCTAATTAAACTCATGCTGTTACTATAGTAATATCACAAATTAAATCAACAAACAATTTTAATAATTTTATGCTCAATCAATTCTATTAAAAAGATGTTAATATGTTGAAAAACTACAAATAAATTTATTGCGGAAAATATTATCTCGGCCCGAAGTCGAATCCGGAGCTTTTGTACGAGCATCCTAAGTCTTTAGACTATCGAGGCCTTAGTAATATTCTTCGCAATAATCAGTATATATATGGAAACGTCTTTCTTTCAGACGACGTAATATAAACAATAAGAATTTTACTGGACCGTATATTTAAAAATTCAACAATAAGAAATAGAAGTACTGGTTGTAACGGTCAAAGCTAAATCTTTAATGCTTAAATGATTCAACATCTTTTTAATAGATTTAATGCCTAATTGAGCATACAATTATTAAAATTGCTTGTCAATTTAATTCGTGATATTACTACAGTAGTTTATAAGTCCGGAAAATCAATTCGGTGCACAGTTTGAATGACTATAATATGGTATATATGTAAGTATATATATATATATATATATATATATATATATATACATACATACATACACATACACAT
>JAANIC010003518.1:607368-625790 GCA_017607545.1 Acromyrmex charruanus | reverse complement strand
ATCATTTAAGTTTGCTCTTAAGCACTAAATTATATGTATAACTGTTTTATATTATTAAGTTATATTTTTTATATTATTAAATTTTATGAGTTTTTATGTCAGTTGTACATAAATTTTACATTATTAGTCTCTTAATCGCCTTGTTTAAAGTTTTGATTTTGGTTTAATTTCTTTACTGGTTTGTATATATACGAGCGATTTATATATTCTTGAATACTATTAAATAATTAACGTTTCTAAATAAAATTAGAAAAACAAAATATCGTACTTTATACGTGTCTAAAATTGCAAAAATAAAATATCTACCCTCAAGGCCAAGTGATAAAACAAATTTCTTGAAACACTTCTGCGCCTATGGACGCATACCCAAATGATTGCAGTTGGCTAAAGAAGAGTCGAGATGGTTGGCGCCCATCCGATCGGCCGGTCGTAGGATAGCAGAGGACGCGGCGGTAGAATGTCACGTGTAAGGCACGCCAGGTAAACTACTGTGGGAGCTGGCCGCATCGCGGGGTATAAATAAAGCCGCATCCAATTAGTATTTGGGCGATGGGCCGACCCAGATAGAATCTACCACGTTCATCGCGTGTTCGATGATCCCGATCGAGATTCTAAACTACGTGTTCATCCCATAGATCTATTACCTATAGTGACTTCTTGTATTCTCCTGCGTACACCTCGAGAATTCCTCTCGAGATTTTTAAGCCAGACGACTGTATTCACACTGGCAATATTTTTCAGCGGTTCTCTTACACTCTTAAGATCCGCGAATTTCATATAAGTACCTATTTGAAACAAAACGACTTGCATCTCGAACAAAAATTATTGCCAGAAGGGTAGAAATTTAGAAAGTTTTGTTTTACTCAGAGAAAAATATAGTGTAGCAACTATATATATAAGTTTTATATAAATTATTGTAGAATAAATGTACATAATTAAATTAACTAATGTACATATAGTTGAACACATTATTTTATAGTTATTGCAAAAGAAAAGAAAAACATTTCATCTTAAATGAATCTAATTCGAAAAATGTACATTGTCAGAGGAAAAGATGTGGTGGTAGTAACATAAAAATGACAACTATACAAGTTTTATATGTAGAATTAATGTGTTTACGTACAGTTGAATAAACTTATTTATAGTTATTGCTTAATTTTATAATTATAATATAATTATGTACAACTATATGTATTATGTACAACGTATTATCACTATGTACAATACATATGTATTAAACATTTGCAATCTGCGTCTTCTTTTAGTACTTCTCCGAAATGAAGAAAGACGGTAAAGTTTGATTTTCTTATTGCTAAATTATACATTTTTAAATAAATTTTCATTTTTTCCTCATGTTTATTCAAATTTCATTTTATTAAATAAATGTTCAAACATTTAATATAAAACATTGTTAGATAATACAACAGAGATGTTCAAAGCTAACTTTGAAATTTTTCACATATTTTGAAAAATCTCTATCAGTAGAAAAACTTGGGCTGAACAAGAAACCTAAATTGCAGATGAAGGAAGTAAAACAATGATTACATACGGAGGACTAATTTTACATATAAAATTTTGTATAACAGTTGCCACCTTTATAGTTGCTACCGCTGTCTTTTTCTCTGACAATGAGTGTACATTTGCCAAATTAGATTCACTCGAGGTGAAACTTTCTTTTTTTCCCTTTTACACGTTAGTTTGAAAGTGCGACTGCCCATATCCTTATCCGCGTTTAAATGCAGAACGCATCTTAGGTACGAGTCTCGTCTCGTCATGTCTCACTGTGCACCGCGCGCCGTTTAATTGTCGGTTCTTGAGCAATTGCGGTTTCAGGGCAGTTGAAGCAAGGATCGAAGTAATTTGCCCTTTTGGTCGCAGGGCACGGAGCATGAGAAGGATGAAGTCTGAAAAAAGAAAGAAGACGACGCCACGGGATCATGCGTTGCGCAGTAACTGGCGCATTCTACACTCGGGGATGCATGCATCCTCTTCGCAACGCATGCATGCCGGCGTTATGCGCGCTCGCCCACGTGTCGACCGCAAAGAAACGCTTACAGTTAATTGAATTCGCGTTACCCGACGAGAAAACTTTGGAACGACGTGGCTGCTTCGAAACCGGCAATAAAGCAGTCTCGAAACGCGACCGGATGCGCGTAGACCAGATTGCTGCTGCGGCGATTCGACGTTAGCATCGACTTGCATAAACGTCGATCTTACAGTTTTACGCAATCATAAATTAGATATGAAACTTCGCAGTGTAACGCATTAGTCTTTTATGGAGTGGAAACTGAGAATTATTTCAAATATATAAATTAATTAGTGTATTATAAGTGATGCATTGTAATAGAGATATAATTCACAATTTGCATTTGCAAAGAAACGATTTGATATTGAAATATTACATCTCTTAGAAAACAATATATGAAATGAGACTCAGCGAATTAAAATTCAATAAAAATCAAACAATCAAAAACGAGAAATTGAGCCAATCTAAGTTATAATATTGACAATAATACTATATTAAAATAACAATAATATACAATTATTTTGTTAATTTAATCCTCTAACGGTATGGTAGATTTTTAGAACATATTCAGAAAGGTGAGGTCGGATCCGACCCAAATTTTATTTAATCATTTTTTATTTAATGTATTTTATTTGGTATATAAAATTGATAAAAAAAAAATAAATAATAAAATAAAAATTGTTCCTTGACTTCTAGAAAAAAATAAAATAAAGTTTATTAACCGATTTCAAATAATTGCAATAAAACAAAAGAAGAGTTGTGGGCGTAGACATAATGATATAAGCTACGCATTTTCTAATTTTGGAAAAGAAAGAATTAAATTGTATCAGTATCTCTTCAACGGTATCTGTGTGTATGTGTGAGAGAGAGAGAGAGAGAGAGAGAGAGAGAGAGAGAAGAAGAGGGAAAGAAAAAGATACAAGCTATCTCACTCTTTCTAAACCAATAATAACAATTTCATAGGAATACGCAGCCAATTATTATTACGTCTATGATGTAAGGTTACATTTGACCTCGATCCTTAAAAGGGTTTAATACCGAAAATGGTCTAATAAAAGTTTATCATGATCTTTTTAATATACAATATCACATTTAATATAATAACATTGTTATAGCAGCATCAGCTTAGCCCTTCATTTTTTATTGTTTACGTACTTTGCATTACAGGATTGTTATATGTCAAAAATTTCGTAAAAATTCCGTTATTAATTTTCTCGCATCAGCTACGTGGAATGACAAAATAAGCGCGACGACAAAACTGCACGCTCGGCTACAAGCTCCTGGGTGATGCTGCACCTCTCCAACTCGATATCCCGACATCGCGACGTCATTAATATTTCCTGATCTTATCGTTCACTCTGTCCGCGTAATTGTCTGCTTCGTAGCATGTCTCGCATCCCGCGTGTAGCGTTCCATTCCTGTCAGCCGCCTGATCATCTTCCGCCCTCGTTGCGACGCGAAACGCGGAAAGGGGCGCCCACCGAGGAAAAAATTCTGCATGCGCATTAGCGCGCACGGATCGTCCTATAATTATCCGCTCGTAAAGCAGTAACGGACAACTTGTAACGGAGGGAAGAGGAAGCGCGCGTTATTAAAACTTCGCTTCGCATATATATTCTGTATCTTCCTTCATCCACCTTCTCCATCTTCTCCTTTTCTTACTTGATCTTTCTTCTTGAGGGCGACAACGAATTCGATATAAGAGAGACCGCGACGACTTGTGAACACGAGATAATCTTGGCATCATTGAAACGCAAGAAAACTGGGTGCAATTGACGTGATTCAAGAAGAAGAAAAAGAAATTTACTAAATAAAAATATAATTTATTGTTGTAAACAATAGTAAGTAAAAATTAAGAGAAATACACAATAATACTATATTAAAATAACCGAAGAAGATCATATTTATGGTTAAAGCGGGTTTTGATGCCAAATAATATCTTTGAGTCAATCTTACAATTTCCAGTTCAAGCAAACTGCGCGCCGATTAATTATTTGTCGGCCTTGAAAGATAGTCTTAAACTGAAACTGTAATATATTATAGTATGTAATATATATTATAGTATGTAATAGTATATTATATATAAATATCACAAATTAAGATACACATTAAGATTCACATTCATTGCTATTTCAGATTACGATGTTAGAAGCAAGAAAATATTCCCACAATAAAAATTTTTGCAACTTTATTTAAATGGAAACTTTTTTCAATTAACATTCGTAATCAATAAAATAGACTTATAAAGTATATCCGAAAACTATTTTCTTGTTTTAGAAAAAAATTAAATTAGATCATATTTTTATACATATATACCTACATTATACATTATTTTTTATTTATTAATGTAACAATTTGTAATAGCTGTAAACATAGCTCATTTTGTTTTTAATTAATACAATTTATTTTTAATAAGATACCTACATATAGTTATTTATTGCTTAACGAAACAAAGGAAGGTTTTTGAAATACTTTTTTCAAGTCGATTCTGTTGATTGCGTGGTTTTATTGAAACATAAGATTGTTTTCTGTTCCTGCACTGGATGCACTAGTTCAAAAAGTGTACACTAAAGCGTTTTCTGTTCCTAAAATGGCGTCAGCGACGGTGTTTTTTTGTTCCAATACAACAGAACTTGGTGCACAAATTTACTAATACTGACTGCACTAGGTCTGGAATCAATGCAAGCAGTACAAGCACTAGTGTACACCATAGTTCACACACACAGTTACAGAAAACAGACCTTGTACAAATAGTACGAGAATTGGTAATTATTTAGAAGACATCCTTCACCTTCAATTTCAATGAAATTATGCTGATTCGGCGCGTTTTTGCATGAAACGAAAGAATCTGACAGTAAAATGTTGTCCCGCGAACCGAGATATTAAGCGTTGAAGTTGACGACTATTGAGGTTAGAAAATCTGTCAGCTGCGAAATGAAAGCATGTGCTTCGATCACATTTTCATTCTTTATGGCTACATGTGCATACGTTTTTTACTATCTTGCTTCTACAGCGATATATTAATGTTTGTTTATTAATATTCAATTCGTCTCCCTTTAATCGTTTAGGAGTTTACAACTTTTCACACAAGAACAGAGCAGGCTTTCGTTTTGAATAAAAATGCATCGAATGAACCTAATTTCATTAAAATCGGAGGTGAAGTAACGATTCTAAATAAATATAGACTAAAATATGTGTACATAGCACTACATTAAGTCGGTGTCACAGATTTCCTAACCACAATGTCGTCAACTTTAACTTAATATCTCGATTCGCGGGACTAAGCATGACATTTTATTGCTAGATTCTTTCGTTTTAATGCGACAAATGAGCATAATTTTGTTAAAATTGAGGGGCGTCTTCTAAATAATTATCCAAGAATTTACGAGTAATAAAATGAAAAATATATATAAATATATATAAATAATAGCAAGCCTACATATAAAAACATTTTGTCATCATTATCTTTAATTAAGAAGTTTTTTTAATGGAATTACATTCATTTTCATCACACAAATATAATACTTCCATATAAATAATATGGGACGCCATTTTTATTTTGCACCAAAACGTTTTTTATTCCTTGCCTGCACTCGTCAGCTCTGGATTGTACTAGTTCAATTCAGTCCAGTGTAGGAACAGAAAATAAACCTATATATTCATATACATATATTTTGCAAGAACTTTTATTATACTTATACTTTGCTTCTGATATAGTATATAGCAAGAATGGGAAGTTACTTGTAACGCCGTTACCGTTTTCGTTACTTTTTTCTGTCTGTAACGATAACAGTAACGTCGTTACATTTTTATAGTAACGAATTTAACCGTTACTTTTTTATTTTTACCGTTACTTCAGTTTCCTATTATTTTCTTATTTTATAATTCTTAATTTCTTAAAAAATATTTTGTATCTTNAAAAATATTTTGTACTTAATATTTTATACTGTGTTCTAATAGGCACTGCCAAACTGTTGAAAATATATAATTCACATTACATATATATATATATATATATATATATATATATATATGTATACTGTAAATTTTTGGTACGGACAATAAATATTGAAATACACGTAATAGTAATCCTGATGAAAATAAATTGTTGAAATCACTGGAAATCGTTGAAATTTTTATCAATTGACTCATTTCATTATGAATTGTACTGAAATGGGTCTATTGATAAAGATTTCATCGATTTATTTCCAGGGAACATTAACGCTTAAAAATAATGTTTAATCTATTATCTGTTTAATCTAAATTTTTATAAAAATGAGTACACATTAAAATAACGATATTATCTAAGTAAAATAAAGAATTAATAAAACTGTAGGTAAGTATAATATAGAGAAAAGCTTGTTCTATATATAATACAAACTAATTAGTAGAGAATTTTAAGTTTGAATATTTATTTCACATTTAGTATTAAATTAATTATCAGCTAATGTAATTTTAAAATAACTTATTTTAGCATTATAAAAAATAGTAATGAAAAAGTAACGAATCGTTACTTTTCAAGTAACAATAACAGTAACGCGTTATTTTTCAAAATTGATAACAACTGATGGTAATGAGTTACTTTTTTTCAAAAAGTAATGATAACCGCCATACTTTTTTGAGGTAACGCGCACGACTCTGGTATATAGTATTCATAGTATGAGATAGTATTGTAATAGTGAATAAAAAGTGAACCTTAATTGACGAGCAGTCATTATATTTTAACGAGCAGTTATTACATTTTAAATCTAAGTATGAGAGACAATAGACTCTCCAAATTAAAACAAAAATAATTCAATAAACAGGCAATTGAGAGTAAACTACATGATTAAAGGTGCGCTATAATAACTATATATATTCTATAATTCAAATGTATAAACAATAACATATGTAAAACACTAGGTTCTTGAACACAATTTATCCTGATAATTCTTCAATGATTGCATCTTAATAAACGATTCTTTTCAATTTCTGTTGGAGGAGTGCTACCGTTAACATGGTCTCAAAGACTCAGCGAACGCTAGACATAATATTGTCACCAAATTTAAATTAATAATCCGACAATAAATACTATTAATTAATTAAAAATTAACAGGTTGAACGTTAAATGAAAAAAAAAGAATTGAGAATGCAAATTTAAAAAGAAAATTGTAAATAGTTAAGTCTTGTTTATTTCTTGACTTTGCATGTAATGCTTGAATAATATTCGATCATAATATGTTAATCTGACGAGTCACTTATAATGACATTTTTTAAATTTGATAAAATTATTTATTAAAATTCTACAATTTCCCTCTTGAATTGCATTTGGGGAGTTCTCAATTTTTTTTTCTCATTTAATCACCTGTTAATTTTTAACTAATTAATAGTATTTATCGTCCGATTATTAATTTAAGTTTGGTTACAATATTATGTCTAGCGTTCACACTGAGTCATTTGGACCATGTAACGGTAGCAGTTTTCCAACAAGAATTAAAAAGAGTCGTTCATTAAGATGTAATTGTTGAGGAATTATCAGGATAAATTGTGTTTAAAGATCTAGCGTTACATTTACGTATATATAATATATTATTAATTCATTTAAAATAATTGGAAGTCAATCAAAACGTTTGAAAATGGAATATTATTGTTTATACATTTGAATTATAGAAAATATATGAGCCCTTTGACAAGTGGCATAAATCCAAAATTAGGAAAAATGAGTCTGTTATAGAAGTAGAATATTAAGAATATTTGGTTTATCTATCAATTTAATTTACTTTTATTTTGTTTTTATGTTCAAAAAAATAAAAATCAATTTTACATCATAAATAAAGTGATCGTAAAAAAGTTGACTTAAGTCACTATTCCAAATATTTTTACGGTCATTTTATTTATAAAATTGATTTTTACTTTTTATAAAAACAAAATAAAAGTAAATTAATTAATAATATAAGGGCTACGAACCATTCAAGTTTTTATGTGAGTAAAAATATTTATATTAACAATCTAAATTTTATATAGACATTTTGACCCCTATCAGATCATTTTCAATAAATAATAATTTTAAAAAAGTTACCGGTAACTACGCAAGATGATTACAAATACATATACCTTGAACTTCTTCTCAAATTTACATTAGGTTGATACCATGAATTCAATGTAAAAAAGATGTATATACGCTTCATGTTCCTTTTATAACTGCCAATTAAAGTTAGATTGTTAAATTAATTAAAACAATTGAGTTCTAAATGCATTACAATATTCAGCGATATCACAAAGATTTTTAAAACAATAGAACTCCGAGATGTAATGCCAGAATATTCGATAATTAAAGTGATTCTATATTATATTATTAATTTATTTAATTAGTTGAACTGTTTTATTCTTTATTGAAAAGTAAATTAAATTGATAGATAAAACAAATACTCTTAATACTTTCTACTTTTATAACAAACGCATTTTTCTTAATTTTGGACTTATGCCACTTGTCAACTAAGAGGAGCTCATAGTTTATTATAGCGCACCTTTAACCGCGCAGTTTACCCTTATTTGCTTGTTTATTGAATTATTTTTGTATTACATTTGTTACAATTACAGATAACATTTATATTTCTTCTAAATAATATTTTTCCTAATAAATTAAACAATTAATTTTCAGATCCTATAATAAAATAATCCTATAATAAAAATGTTATGCTACATTTAATTTGATGTAAAGTGTTCCGACGAGGCGAATTCTTATTTCTTAAAAATTTGACGTAGATTCTATCACAATACAAAAATATATTAACTTTGCTTTAATTCATACCTGTGTTCCTTGACGCGTGACTTGCCGCTTAAAATTGAAAAAAGACAAGAAGCGACGATCGCGATCAACGAGCTAAATATGGCACGGCGTCAGTGTCTTCGTTTAATCACGGTTGACGAAACTACCGTTTCATCTTCTCGATCATCTTCATCTTCTCTACTTTTCCTTTTGCTCTTCTCTCTACTTCGCCTATATCTCCGCGCTTCGATATGCATCGCTCCTCTTTTCTTCTTCTTCTTCTTCTTTTCGCCTTCTGCCAGTGCCCTCTTACTGCACCGCGTTCCTCGCACGACATCCTTAATATTCTCTTCTCCCTTCCTGACTCTCCTCTTTTTTTTCAAAATCTTCCTGATCTCGTTTTACTTCGTTCTTCGTGCCTTCCTTTTTCTCTTCGACACCGTTCTCCTCGCCTCTTCTTCCTCCTTCTGTATCTCTGTCGTCTTCTTCATTTCACTCGTCTCCGGAGTCTTCTTTCTCCCTGACTCATATTGTGCTTCTTTTCTTTTGTTATCACATACGAGCAATACGCGAGTACGAAGGCCGCCGCGCGTCGCGTCGCGTCGCGTCGGTCCGGACTCAACGTTCCGCATCGTAATTGAAAGAGAACATGATAGATAAGGGCTCGTTTCTCAAATGAGAGGACGAAAGAGAGGGGCTGCAAAAAATAAATTCCTTAAGTCTCATGCACACCGCGGATTTCACATTTCAAAAGAAATTATTAATAAAAGCAATATTTTTGTATCATATCTATTTATATCATATTTGTGCATTTCTACTAAAAAAAATTAAACAGACAATTTTTAATGCTGAGATTCTATTTCTATAAATTATGTTTGAAAACATAATAACAATAAACGTAAAAAATGTATAGCATATAATATTAGGTGTAGTAAAAAGAAATCCATTATTTTTACTACACCTAATATTAATATACTTACACATAAAGATAAGAATATTATCTTATTGATAAAGATCGATTATAGTTTTCAACTACTTTTTTTTAAAGCAAATTTTAAAAATGTATTTTAATATACAATAGATTGGATAATATTCTCATTTTCACGTTTTTTTTTCATCTGTGAAGACAACTTTGTTACAAAATATAATTGCATCGCTCTTCTTTCTCTCTTTAATTTTTTTTCTTATTTTAATACTGTGCTCATTTTGCAACTGTGTGAACGGTACCTTAAAGTGGATTTAATCATGACGACAAGATACGAAGCAGAATGTTGCACAGTTGTCACATGCTTGCTACGCGAGGATGCGATACATTTATTTTTTTCGTTAACACGGATTGATCGATCACCGACCGATACTTTTGTTTGTTATATCGAAAATATTTAAAGGTTCGGAAAGCGCTTTGTATCATACTTCTATGGCGTTTCACATCTTAGATTCTATATAGCAAGAAAATACATCTCCCGAGATTTATCAGCTTTAAATCATTATTGAAAACTATCTTTGCGTTTTGTCGATTCAGAATTACATTCCGATTTTCTTAATTTGATTCTTATGTGTCTAAAACTACGCACCATAAACAAAATTAAATTGAACATAAAAAAAATTGCGCAATAGTTAAGAATATTTTTTTAAACTATTAACTTGAAAAATTTTAATATTGATTGCAGATATGATATTTTTTTCACACTTTCATAGTAAAATATGATTAAGAACTCTATTTAATAAATACTTTATTAACAATTTTAGTCATAAATATAAACACTTTTTTTGTCATTGTCGGTGTTTCCAAAGAAAAGTGAATATGTTTCTCTTTTACCACTTTCTTACCCTTACTAATCTCATTTGAATCTATTCGAACCAATTTACTTTTCGGAATGTACACATTTTTTTCAGGATCCCCATCGCACGATCATTCCTTATCGCGTAAGAACATTCACAATCGGTTATGGGAATCGCATGGTCTGCTGTACAAGGACCATTGCGTTAGATGGCGGCATGGCAGGTTGAAGGGGTGGAGTAGATTGGGTGGGTTCAGAGGGGAGGGAAGGCGGTGGGGTGGCCGGTTACATATAAAGCATAGGTCTCGAAACGAGACCTCGGGGTGCCGTGCCGCGGACCCAAGGGGTCCATGCTGGAAAAACTCAGCTGTTAACTGCTCCAGCCGAACGGTAACCATCGACCTCCACCCTCACCTTGTCCTTCTCCTTATATGTATGTAGCTGCGTGTTTGCGCGTATGCATTTACAAAATAATGGAACAGAAGGATTTATGAGCGACAATTTAAATTAATGACATATAAAAGCTCGATGGTGGTCCTGCTTAATTTAAAAATTTAATGCTGAACTCTATTTTCGTGTTTTCTACGCTGTATGTATGTTTTAGTGATAATTCAGTTGTTAAATGCTAAAAGCTAAGGATATTATCGAGATTTTTAATAAAATTTAATGATCTCCGCTGTACCGAGATGAGATCGTGATTACTATTACCTTTGGTTTGACAAATTTGTTTACGGATTGGAATTACCATTAGGTCACAGGCATATTCGTAAGGGGTTGGAAATAAGTAACGAGATCGAGCAGAGTCCTCGAGGAGAGGGGCAGGACGAAAGGCCAGGGGACCAACAATCGGAAAACAGCGTTGTTGGTGGTCGGCTGTAGCCAACTGGCAGCGGCAGGAGCCGACGACGCGAAAGTGCCGTTCGAGGATTCCTATTTCCCAGGATCCCACGGCTGCCATACGCGTCTGCCCGCAATACTCCGTCTTTCTCTGCACTGCGGTAATCATAATTACACCTGCGGGTGTCTTCTTATCGCCGCTCGCTCTCGTCCGATCCCTCTCGGCCCACCATCGCCATCCTTCGAGGATCCTTATCCTCCTTCCATGCGACTGTCCGCCGTTCTGACTTAGTCCGAGGCAAGAAATCTCAATCTAAGATAAGAACGATCTTCAACGATTCCTATTAGAGATATAAAGGATAGATCGTCGAAATTTCAATCGCGTTTAATCGAAATTTATGATAATTAATTATTAATATATTATTACACTTTATTATATACACACTGAGAGAAAAGTATTTGGTACTTGGTGATTATAATTAAATAATAAAATATTTATAATTGGGCTGTATTGTTACAATTATTATTGTTCTAATAATAATTATCATATTAAATTTTGATCAGCATTGTTTCTAAAAAAATAATAGATATTTTATATAAGACTTTTTACACTGAAAAAGGATATTCTTTTCAAAAAATTTCATCACCCTTAAACTTTTAATTGAATTTCTTGTGTAATATACGAGTGATATGTACCTATAAAAAATTTATAAATTTTTTTACAACATATGAAAATAAATATAGTGATATGAAATACCTTTTTTTATTGTTTATGTGTAATTTTGAGTATTATATTAAAGTCATTGAATTTATCGGCAATATTCAATGTTAAAAATTACTCCGATTTATAATGTTTCTTAACACCTATGAATAATGATTATTATGTATTTTGTTTTGTAAAATAAAAAATTCTGAATTGTTTAAATTTGTAGATTTTTTTTTAATGAAGAAATCTTTGATTTCTTAAAATTTGTGAGTATTGGAATTTTTTTAATTTTATCTATTCTTTTTTTAGTAGCTAAAAATACTAAAGAATCATCATTTAGGTGTCGAAAAACAAAAATTTTGTAAATTAGTGTAAATATATTTATCGTTCTACTAAAAAAATAGCTGACACCACAAATTACTTTAAATTAAATTATAGTAATTGCAATCATTTTTCTGAATACGTATGTTATTATATATTTATTATATATTTTATTATACAGGGTGTCCCAAACTTTTTGACACGCTTTAGGTAGAGCAGACCAAATTGAGTCAAAAAGTCTTGTATCATTTTGCAATTTTTGCGTTTTTTTTTTATCCGACGAGCAGAATGTCTAATAATCAGCTCTAAGATATCTTTAAATTCTTTAAGAAATATATCTTTAAGATATTTTATAAAGAAAGACACGTTATCGTCGATTTTACCCGCATATTCGGCAATTTTTAAAAATTAATATTTCGTTAACTATTGCGAAAATTGCAACTTAATTTAAAGTCTACCTGCAAACAAGAAGTGTGATAAATAAAAAGTTTGAGTTACCTTATATATTATTATATACATATATGCAGAGTTGGGAAAGTTACTTTTTAAAAATAACGCGTTACCGTTACCGTTATTTGCGGTAAGAAGTAACTCGTTACCGTTACTCGTTATCGATTTTAAAAAGTAACGCGTTACTGTTACTTAAAAGTAACGATAAAAAATCGTTACTTTTTGTTATTTTCTTTTTTTATGCAGAATATCGGCCTTCTCATTGATTTTGATAAAGTTAGAGTCATTCGACGCATTTTTGCACGAAATGAACGAATCTGGCAGAAAAATAAGTGTCGCTCTGCCTGGCGAACTGAGATATTAATGATTAAAGTTGATGACTATTGAGATAAGGAAATCTGTCAGATTCATTCATTTCATGCAAAACGCGTCGAATGAACCTAATTTCATCAAAATGGATGAATATGCCTGTCTTCTGCATAATTACATCTTTTTTAAATATTAAAACAAGCTTCTAAACAGAATGCTAAGAATATAAATTAAATATAAGAGATTTAGGAAAATATTTATCTTTGAAAATTTTTATCTTTTATTATTGTAATATTTTACATATTTATGTTTAATTCTATGATATTTGATTATGTAATAGATATTTTAGTTTTTAGTGTTATCTTATGCTAAAGAGAGGATAGTAAATGAAACAAAAATAGGCAAAAAGTTTTTTGTTTATTTATAACCTTATTTTTCGTGATGGCCGTGATGACCTATAAAAAAGTAACGATACAAGAGAGCGTAACGGGATCAATTTCATTACTCGTTACTAAAGAAAATGTAATGTCGTTACTTTTTCATTACTAATAAAAAAAGATAACGGCATTACCAAATCGTTACCAAAAAGTAAGGAAAATGTATACATAACGTCGTTACAAGTAACGTGTTATTTCCTAACTCTGCATATATGTGTGTATATTATTATATACGTAAATGGATATTTATTTCTGTGTGCATACTACATCACTATGAAGTAAGCTGGAGCATTTTATAATAAACTGCAAGCATTTTTACAGAAATTTTACATCTTATGTTCTTTTAAGATACGTGTGGAAACCATTAATATTATTACACTGTTTCCTTAAGTGTTGAGAAAAGACAGAGTACATAAAAGTGGAGGCGGTTTTTATGCCACATACAGAATAATAGAAACCGACTACAACTCCGATTAATCGTGTGCGCACCCTCGGTGGAAAAGAGTCACTTTTCTCGTTGTCCGCAGTCAACCACCGAGACAGATTCCGCGAATCAGATTCTAGAGGGTCGAGGCGAGACGAAGTCTCGCGATGAAAGAGATCGAAATCCAGCATCGAAGGGAGCAGGTCGATACACATTTCGCGAGCAGCGTTTCTCGGTTAGCCGAACGACGGATATATTCTGGGATCGAGGGGGAGGGAGGCAGGAGTGTAGATATAATGCATTGAATTAGACACAAATGCACCCTGGGCGCCAATTGGCCGGGCTTCCCGCGCTTCGTGCTCCATCTCTCCCTCGAGAGGACCACCGCCTCCTTCTCGAGTATACCGCAGGATGATGCTCGGACGCGATATCACGGACACAAGAGCCCTTCTCTCTGTCGTGGCGCCAAATGAATGCCAGCAAATCTCGGGTATTACGCTAACGCGCTTGTCAATAATGTCGGACAACATATTCTTCATATTCTCTTCCCTATATGCTCCGCGTTCTTTGAAAGTATTTCTAACGAACACAAGTTCGCTCGTGGAAAACTTATTGATGAGCTTTAGCATGCTGTTATAGATATGTTTTAATCTTTCGTTGGAATTTTGCACTTTCCATTAGAATCTAAGTATTTAAGAGGATTGGAACGACGGCAATTACAGTACAACAAAAATTTTCAAACTGGCTTTATTAATTGCAAAATTATTCATAGAATGAAAATATTCACAAAAATATAAAGTTCAATTTCACAAATTTCACAAATATGTTGTGTCAATTTCACAAATAGCTGCACTTGAGGTTAAAGTTTGCTTGATATAAAATTTTTATAGTTCACGTGAATAGCATCAAGGGATCCAAAATTACTTGAACAGACAATACTGAGTTTGTACAACTAACAATAAGAATGAAAGTTTAGAAAAAATATTTTAATCAGTTACTTGAACGTAATTCACTGTATACTTAACGAAAATTTAGAATAGTAAACTAAAAAAGCAGTAATCGTGTCTACCAGGTGCTCGATTTTTCAAGAGATAATGCTACAATATGTCAAATAAGATATACGCATTTGAGTGAGACAGAACGGTAATGTAAGACATTAAATTAAAGATATTATCGATATTTTTAATTTAAAATTAAAAAGTTTGTACTATCGACTTCAATTAAGTCCAGTCATCGCTCTCCTTAAGGGATTGCAAGATTGACGGCCAAACTTCATTGATATTGATAGTACATACTTTTTTAATTCCAAGTTAAAAATGTCGATAATAATGATATCTTTAATTAATTTTTTACATTCTAGAAGTCAACTGCTAGAACTCATCTCTTAATTTTGCGTCTACTTCAATTCTGTGAAAAAATGTTTAATAATCAAGAAATAATGATGTTATATTTCCTTATTTGTAATATTAATTATAATAACAGAATTACTTTTTCGAGTACGATAACAAATATAATTATTATTTTTATCGTTACTTTGTACACGTACAATATATCATATCTGTATGAAACATGCATAAAAAGTTTTAAAAGAAGAAAGTATTATGTTTGATCATATTGTGATTAACTGCAACCATAATCACTATATTATATTATACTTGTTGAACTGATCAATTAATGATTAAGTCAATTGGATCTTGAAAAAGGGATCTTGAAAAATCACTAAAATTCGGTGAAAATATAACAGAAATTATAATAATTTGTTATTCTTTAAATAACGGTAACGATAACAAGTTTTTAAAATCAGTAACGAGTTACTTTTCAGAAAAAAGACGGTAACAAGTTACTTTTATAAAATAATTTTCTCAACCCCTTTGTATATTTTAAATTATGTCTCGAATCATGTTTGTACGTTTAATAAAAATTAATTAAAGTTTTGTATTTGAAAAGAAAATATCATACGCATAAAACCCGTCGTGTGATGTGATTCAATTGTACTTAATGCTTCCGTCTAGATAATGAAATATCATCATTTCTTTTGTCTAGTAACGACGATTGCAGAAAAGAATCGATACGGTTCACCATGTTTTTTCGACATTTAACCCACGGCACGTATTCACCTGCAAGAGTAGAAACCAGATACTCCAATCATCTTGTCACGGTTTATAGAATTGTGTACAAAGGATGGACCACAATAAACCGCCCTCGTAGGACACTCGCATCCACAATCCGAGGACTACACCCATGTAGGAATACATGTATATTGCTCTCTCACGATTCGTAATACTATATATTCACTGTACTATTTTTTTCTCCTTTATATTAAAATCATTCTATATGTCAAAATAAAGATTTGCTTTGTTAAGGAAAGTCGAATTTTAAATAACCATTATATTACATAATTACAAATTTTTTAGAAGTCTGATTTCCATGATTAAATAATGTATTTTTATTCTTTGATAGGAATTATTATAACTAATAGGATATAGGAATCATTATAGTGCTAAATTATTATAGCCGATTGAACAGTCCAGTTAACAAAAGTTATTATATCCTTGATATTTTTTTTGCGAAGACAAAAAATTTGTTTAATTTTTCTTATTTGAACTATCAAAAAGATTGTTCTTTTAATTTAAAAAAATCATTGTTTTTGAGTTAACGAAACGTGTGTAATATGACATGAAAAATTATTAAAGAAATAATTAAATATAATTAAATATAATTAACAGATATAATTTCATTTACAACAATAAAGATTTTGCGATTTAATAAACTTTTTTTACATTTTTTTTCTGCAAAAATAAAGATTATTTGACTTCTTTTCCGCTTTTCTCTCTTGATTTTAGAGCCTGTAACTATTTAGCACATTTTTAAAACATTTAATTCATAATCAAGGAGCTGAAATCTAATGATTCTATAATACCTAATTTTTTATGTGTTTTATAGCTATTTTTGCATATAAGCTACTCAATTATAATCTCTAATTACGATATCCAAATCATTCGAATTGTAATAATCGTAATTTAGCATTCTGTGCAACCTGGCAAAGTCATTCGTCGATGCTGTCGAATTACTTGCAGGCATCTCGTATGGAGCAGCACATACGCGTTCTTAAGGATCCCACCATCACATCGTCGTGAAAGCTTCGCCCTTTACAACGCTCATATTTTGTTTTAAACCCCCTTGCTAGCGAACATATCGAGTTACACGCGCCACCTAATACCAAGCACATAAAGGGGACAACACGGACCGTGAGCCCCATCGGTTCTCTGTGGACAGGATATCCATTCTATATTATCCTAAATCGTCATCTCTTTCTTGTTTCCGTCTTCTTTCTTGCCTTCTTCTTCCTTCATCTTACTCCTCTGTCAATTCGAACTGCGGTGGTCTTCTTGCAGAAGGGAATCATCCGGCAAAAAGGGGTGGCGTATCTTAAGAAAGGGCGGCGCTGATTTTCGTCCTCGTGCGTGTTCTTTGTAAGCGCCCGCTCGCGGGACATCCGATACCGTCCTTCCGAATGGCAGGCATTAACCGCTGCGAAATGGAGCGAAACGGCCCGATTCGAGGATCCACAGGCGTCCTTTCGCTCCCCAGGAAACTTTAGAACATCCGCCGGAATTATCGATCGCTTGCCGACTCGCGTATCTTGGTCGCGCTTAATTACCTTAATTGCATCCATCGTGCAGGAGCAATTTTGGATTGACGGATTTCGTGATCAACGTCGTTTATTACAATCAATACCAACATCAAAATAGATGTTCTATTTCTGGAATTTGGAAATGCAGTCAGAAAAAAGACAATGAGAGCATCTATAATTTATAGTCTATAAAGGTGACAAATAGTGATGACGACTATACAAGTTTTATACATAGATTAGTACATATATGATTGAATAAACTTTTATAGTTATTATACTTATAAAATAGGTTTATATGTAGAATTAATGTATATACACAAGTTTTTCTTTGAATGTACGCATGAAAATTATATACTGGCAAGGGAACGTTTCGAAGTGTAAATATTACAATAATACCAACTTTTCAGATTTGTTACTTTGGGTAAAAGTGATTTTCACTATTTATAAACTCTACCTTTATGATATAAGCAAAAAAAGTAAAAAAAATATATATATCCAATTTTTATTGATCATTGGTCATGTTATTCTGCCAATTCTTGTTTTTTTTATTAAAATGTAATTTTTCTAGTTGTATTAATACTGCAAAGTTTGTAACTTACACCGATAAAATGGTAGAAATATGACAGACATGCATTATTTAAAGATTTCACTGCAATTATGTTCTGAACATGTATTGTTCATGTCATACACATATAAAATATATATATATATATTTATATTATATATATATATATATATATATATAAAAT
>JAANIC010003518.1:596451-607234 GCA_017607545.1 Acromyrmex charruanus | reverse complement strand
CATTTTAAAATATACGATTTTATTTATTATATTATAATATTAATCATGGTAAAATATACGATTTTATTTATTATACAATAATTTTTCGTGATTGCATATGTAATTATCGGATTATACATAAAGATTTCATTTGAATTTTATGATTTCGAGGACTTTCCTACGATTACATTAAGTGGTTATACTCCCTACTATTCCTGATTTAAAAATAAGACAAAAATTTTAATACCAAAATGTCGAGACGCTATAATAGTTTTTAAATTAATAGCGGTTGAAGTTAACTAATCACAGAGCTGACATTTCGTGCGCTCAGGGACAATACAAGCGAATATTCGTACGGTACGTTCATTCCATGTGAGATTGAAATAATAATGTAATACTTCACTGATCATGTTTAAATATAGAAAATAATTATATATGCAACGTACATAACATAAAAATATTACAGAATATTAAAAATAATAAATAGAGGAAAGCTCCTTATTATGAGGTAGACGCTAATATGAGATAGCGGCGTTTCTGCAAAATTAATAAATGCTGTTTATTAATTCCATCATGAATTTATTGCTCTTGGATTGAAAACTAAAAAAAAAGAAATTTAGAAAATTCATTATTAGATTATGCCTGTAATCATTGTAAAAAGATTTTAGAATTTGGATGTCTTCATTGAGATGAGCCTTTAAACCTTGTATATTATTTAATAAATATTTGGCAATAAATTCTTCATATATAAGTGATAGAGTAAGGTCATACTAATAGAAAAATACGGGATATATTGGATTGCTTAATTACAGAAATTAGATTTGATGATTGTAAAATCGTAAGGCGTGGAAATCGTAATATGAGATACTCAGGGTATTTCTAATATGAAATAACCTGCTCCTATGTCATAGTGAAAATCATTATTAAAGTATAAATTTTATTGTACAATAATAAAAAAAAACAACCGGAATGAACGTCAAGTGTTTATTTCTGCGATACTTGATTCCTGAAGACGAATTCTGCGTATAATCAAGGAATGGAAGTAATTCGTTACTTGTAACGAAGTTACAGTTACTTTTTTGATAACTTTATTAATAACTTACCGTTACCTTAACGTTACCTTTTTTAACTGTAATGGTAACGAAGAGCACATTTTTTTAGTAATGGTAACAAATTTTACAGTTACTTTTATCGTTCCTTTGCACACGATTAGATACGATACGACACAAATCACTCACACTACGAGTGAACAAAATTTCATAAATTTACACATATAATAAATATAAAAATTACATGATTAGTCCTTAAATATAAAAAAACATCATGCAATTTTACAAAAATTTTGTAATTGCACAAAAATTATGTAAATTATGTAAATTTGTTTTTATTGTGTAAATATTTTATAATATTTTTTATATGAAAAATTATGTAAATAGCAGGATATATTTTGAATATTTTCTGGAATTATCTAATATAAATTTTAGTAATATTACATAGTATAACAGTAATTTTTCACGTATTGCTGTTAAATGTATAATAATATATATATGCGAAATGTATTGTCATATTACGTTTCTATAACTACACATACACAGTGTAATTGTACTTCCACAATCTGCTTAGTTACAAACCAAGAAATTATTTTTATTTGTATATTGCAAATTTACAAACGCATAGATATTTCTAACTGTTATAATGAGTTTCAAAATTACCCACTATAATAGTTGTAATTTTACACAAAAATTTTTTACAATGCATAGTGCTTCAAACTAGAAAAACTCTAGGCCCGTCCGTTGTGATTGGCAGTCGTCGATTTTAAAAAAGTAACGAAAAATTTGACTTTCTCAAGTAACAGTAACTGTAATGAGTTACTTTTAAAAATCGGTAACTAGTAACTATAACTTGTTACTTTTAAATAGTAACTTTCCATTCCCTGGGTATAATCTATCGCATGCTCATTTTTCGTTCACGCTGACTATGTTTGTTTGTATTTTAGAAATATTAAATAAAATTTTTTAGTTGCAATATTGATATACTTTGCGTTTTACCATCGATTTCTCAGGGCTTATATTAGGAGAACAATTTATTGACTTTGCGATTTGTTCAGTTTTTACATTTCTTTAATTTTCAAAAAAATATGAAATTTGAATTAAATTTTATATAACATTATCTTAAATCTTATTAAATACCCTTCAAAATGATCTATTATTTTTTTAAATTTTATAGACTTCTAACATTTACCCAAAATGAACTCGGTATCTTATAATAAGGTTCTTTCCTCTATGTATAACGAATTATTTTAAATATATATACCGAATTAATTTAAAAACTATTATAGCTTCGATTTAGAATTTTTGTCTTATTTTTAAGTCAGGAATATGTTATTAAAATTTCGGTTACGAATTGTGAGATATACACCCTGTATATTATAATTAGATTTTCAATAACACTCATAGTATATTGGAACGTATGAAAAAATTCTGTAAAATATTTATAATAATGTAAAATACAATACTTATAATAAATTAAATAAGAAGAAATAATAAAATAATAAATTAAAAGTTAAAATACAAATATTTAATAAAATCAAATTTAACACATATCGGAGAAACAGAAAATAGATTTTTTATTATCTGAAGTTTTAAATAGTCCAAAGTGAAGTTTTAGATCGAGCATACATAAGTGGACTAGTGGAGTTATAAGCGCCTACTGTTCTTTATTATAAGTACTACAATTCCGCAGTTTTTAAATGCATGTCCACTATATTGATTCTACTATTTTCATCGGCAAAAATTACAAATTTTGAAGTATTAATACACTAAGAAAATAATACGATTAAGACCATAGGAGTCAACCGCAGGTTATTTATAATGCGAGGTACAAAGGATCCCGCATAAAATTATTTTGGCCCTCGGTGAAATTGGCTGAAATTTTAGTATGTTATAGTTCTTGACTCACTAATCAAAACTATCCAGGTATAAAGCTTGAAAACGACTAGTTTTTTGTTTTAATCGTTTAAAGTTTTATTTTATTAATGTCTCAAAAGCAAGTTTCTGTAATAAATCAAGAGATTTTAAATAACAATATGTCATCCACTCTCACCACCCCCATTCCTACACACATACGCTCGCATGAGTAAAAAATTATAACATTAAAAAATTTTGGCCAATTTTATCGAGGATCAAAATCTTATGATTTTGTGCGGGGTCCTTTAAATATTGCAATTTTTGTACGTTTCTGATTTGAGTCTTCTTTGAACGTGCATTTAAAATTAATCACCATCTGCTAAAAAATGAAATTTTTTTGTTCTAAGATTAACCTAAAATAGTTAACTCCTTCATCCCTTAGGGATTAAAAAGCTTGGAAATTAAAAGAAGTTGAAAGTTTAAAAGTATAGGGTTCAAAGTTTCGTACGCTGGTTACTATATAGACTGTACTATTTCGAATTTCGAAATTTTGACAGCATATTCGTAATCAGCATTCTTCGAAAAACCTAGAAGTAATCATTTTCAAGTCAATTGAGGATCAGTACAGTAGTTTAAGCAAGAAAATGTTACATTTGCATGCGATATTTATCGCTTCTCGGCGCCATATTGAATCCGCCATATTGGATCTCTCAAAGCAGTACATTTCTTTCGGAAGTACATGCATATACGAATAATTTGAGACCTAAAGCTACGTACAGACTTATATCAAAATATCATTCCTGAACGTTGTTGTGAACACCGTCGCGAAAGCCGTCGCGAACGCTGTCGCGTCAATGCTATTTTTGTTGTACGTAGGCTGCTGGAAAAGTTTCTGCAAACAATATGAAAAAAAACATGTAAAATTCAGTAAATGGTTTATTGTTTTTCGAAGTATTCGCCTTTAAGATCGATACATTTTTGCATACGCTCGAACCAATTTTCGAAGTATTTTTTCCACTCTGAGGCTGTAACCTCAAAAATCAGTGTACAAAATGTTTCAACAGCTGCTTCAGGCGACTCGAATCGCTCACCACGCATCTTCTTTTTAATGTTTGGGAACAAAAAGAAGTCATTAGGTGATAAATCAGGTGAATACGGACAATGAGTCATCAATTCGACATTTTTACTGGATAAAAAATCAACGATTTGACATGCTGTGTGACAGCTGGCGTTGTCATGATAAAGGATGATGCGATGATTTCGGTTTGTTCTACACAATTCATTTATGACTTCTGGCAAACAAATTGTTGTATAGCAATCAGTATTTACAGTCTTTCGATCCTCTAAAGCCACGGTTGCCACATGTCCGATATAACTGAAGAAACAAGCAATCATTTGCTTGGCAGCACTGCGTGAACGAACAACTTTTGTTGATGATTTCGGTTCATTTTGAAATGCTTGCGGCCCTGGCAAAAGGGCCCGATGTTCGCGGAAACGTTCGAGACAGTCGAGACAATGTCCTTACTGGCGCCGACTTGTTCGCGGCGACGTTCTTGATACAAGTCTGTACGCGGTTAAACAGGAACGTTGCGATCATTTCTTTGATGTGGCGGCAAAAAACCGATCGGCCCGATAATACGCGGTGATGTTCGCAACAGCGTTTGAGACACCATCCACACTGCACACGTTTTGTTCGCAACAACATTTGCGACGGCGTTCCATTACAAATCTGTACACGATTTTATGCGGTGATGTTCGTGGCAGCGTTCGAGACACTATTCATATTTCACTCCGTCTTTATTGCGACGACGTTCTATTACAAGTCTGTACACAACTTTAAACATTTATTATCATTGCGCTGATTTTTGGACATGCAGGTGATCCGGTTGATGTGGAACGTCCCATATATGTTTCTTAATACATTACAAAGAGAATTGAATAAATAAATATTGTAAAAGATTACTTTTTTTAACAAATTGAACGTTAAATATCTATTATTTTACAAGAACATATATCCAATATATTGAATGTGTTTGGAGAGAAAAACGAGATAATATTCAAATACGTGGTAGAAAATCCGATTATTTCTTTGAATATTTGGCCGAGTATTTGTTCAAACAATGAGAAACAAGAGTGAGAATTTTCTTTGATGTTGTCAAGAACATTGGAAACGATCCACTCTCCAATCAACACACACTATTTAAAAAATTATTAAATATTTTTACATTAAATAAATATTTTTAAATCATTTTAAAAATATTGTCTGCTGACTGGGTCACGTTCTTATTAATAATCAGTGTTGAATTTTTTAAATAGTTAAGAGTTAATTTAACATAATGTGATTATGTTATTTAAAGAGTTTGTGTTAAGTTGATAAGCAACATTTTTCTCAGTGTCAAAATGACACAATATTTATGAATAAATAATCAAAAACATATAAATAAAGTGTTTTAAAATGTAAATTTTTTGATGAATTGAATAAAATATGGGTTAAATTTAACATATTATAAATGTTAATTTAATTAAAAAAAATATGCTTCCAAAGTTTATTTATAAACTGAGTTAATATTACCATTTTTGTATTTATTCTTTTACGTAATATTTGTGTAACCTTCTAATATATTCATCTTGTACATTAAATTAACCTAAAAATTTGAGTAGAAGTTGGGACATGCGATTTATATTAAATTTGATATATTATTTTCTAAAAGAGCAGAGGAAAGTCTCCTATAATAATATCGAATTTTATGTCATTACCGGAAGTAATATATGCAGAATTTAAAAACGTAGTAGGTTATTTTAAAGAAAATTTAATAAGCTTTAAGATACTGAAATGTAAAATTTAATTTAAATATTTTTTTTTTGAAAATTACAAAAATGTATAAAAAAAAGAACTGTACATAATATTAAAAAGTTCTTACATAATATTAGTACAATTTTTTAAGATTAAATTTGGGAAATTTGGGAGGGATTATTAATTTCAGATTGATTGCGTTGAAAGTCCGACAACCATATCGGCACGCAAATATGATTTCTGAAATTAATTTATTTAAATGAATATATATAACAGTCATATAACATATACATAAGCTTTTATTTTTTTCCCTACATGCCCTACGAACGGAGATATTGCGACGTGAAGTCCCGATGTGAAATTTTTAAGATACGTCGTCGTTGTTATGATTATGTTCATTATGTTCATCGACCAGCCAGATGTACTGTTTGATGTTTTGGCGCGAGAGTGCGCTAATCCAGCTAGAATGTATTGTTAAACGTTTTGGCGCGAAAATGCGTTAGCATATTGATGCAAGGAGCACAAGCGGTGCATAAGTAATCAAAAGTATACTAATATTTATTAATAACTTAGCTAGGAAATGATAATAAAAAGCGATTTATTCGTCGCCGATTTCTATTTGTTTATAACTTAATTTTGAAAGGGGATCAAACGGAAACGAAATTATACACTATATTTGTTAACTGTAAGCCAGAAGATGATAATGACAAAGCGATTTATTCAACTTTGATCTTTATTAATTGTTTACAACTTAATATTTAACAGAAGGAAATTGAATTGAAACAAAATTATACGTTGGTATTTGTTAACTAAGCTGGGAAATGATAACGAAAAAACGATTTATTCGACCTCGATATCTATTTGTTTATAATCTAATATTTGACAAAAAGAGATCGAATAGAAACGAAATTATACGTTGATATTTGTTAATTAAGCTGAGAAATGATAACGAAAAAGCGATTTATTCGTCATTGATCTCTATTTGTTTATAACTTAATATATAACAAAAGGAGATCGGAAGGAAATGAAACTAAATAAGCTAAATAATAGTGAAAAAGCAATTTATTTGACATCGATCTCTATTTGTTTACAATTAATATTTAACAAAAAAAGATCGAGCGGAAATTATACACTGTATTTGTTAACTAAACTAAAAATGCGATTTATTCGTTCGTAATCTCCATTTGTTTATAACTTAATTTGTATAAAATAACGAATATAACAAGTAATATTTAAAATCGAATGAAAATGAAGATATACATGTAATTTAACTATGTGATCCAAAAGTATGCATTTTCAGGGAAAATGATCCGAATAAAAGTTCTAGAAGACATGAAGAATTATCTTTTGATAACCTAGAACTAATCTTGAATAATTGTTTGAAGATCATATAATGATCATTTTTAATTTCTTGAATGAAACCTCCTATTTTTCATTAAATATTCTTGTAGCTAACTTCGCTGGCTTTTTAAAACACTATAATAAAATATTTTTTCTTTCGGTACATTTCGAGTTATAAGGCTTGAAAGTTACAATACCGCCGACATTACGCAAGGTACCCCTACAACTTTTATTCAGGTCATTTTCCCTGGTACATTTTCCCTGCGTACTTTTAGAGATCATAGAGGAGTCCCATTCTTTTCGAATATCCTGTACATGTATATAGCACATAATATGCTCGTATTCATTAATTATTAGATATTTTTCGGAATATACATATGACTGTCGTCTTGACATTTTTATCGACTCAAGTAATTAATTACATTTTTAATTTTCCTTTAATTCTCCTTTAAAATTTATTATGTAAAAATTATATTACAAAGAAAAAGGGTCAATAAGAAAGATGTTCATCACTAAAAATGCGTGATATATCAGTTGATATCAACTTA
Organism: Acromyrmex charruanus; assembly: GCA_017607545.1. Classification (NCBI taxonomy): domain Eukaryota; kingdom Metazoa; phylum Arthropoda; class Insecta; order Hymenoptera; family Formicidae; genus Acromyrmex; species Acromyrmex charruanus. The sequence continues at coordinate 599,666 of JAANIC010003518.1, read as the reverse complement.
TTTTTTAAAAAAGGTAATAAAAAGCGCTAAAAATATGATAATAAAAGATGCTTCTCGAATAAAACTAAAGTGTCCAACTGAATTAATAGTAGTTTTAATTCTTTTTTAAGGAAATTAAATAAAGAATACAATCCATAATTGCGTTACCTTATTCTTTCAAGTGTTACTGTATAGAGTTAAAGAAGTAAACACTTGGCGCTGCAAGATCACAGTATAACATACTGCTAAAAATATGAATGTAATATTTAAAATAAAAAAAATGAGAAACATTCCCATGAGAATAAAAGTATCCAGCGTAGGTATTCGATTGGGTTAAACAGTACAAGTTACGAAAGTTGTGCATTAGGTTTAATTTTAAGATATGTAAATAAACCTGGATGTATGAAATTTGTGTTATGAAAAAGAAAAAAGAAATAAGCAGTAAACTTTATTTTTATTCAGTGTAACATTCAGATTAAATTCATTCTTACATTACTTCTTCGTTGACATACTGAGTGTGAATCACCCATAAAATTGTTTTAACTCTCTGAAACTCAATTTTCTTTTATTTTGTAGAACAAAAATACAATGTTTATAAAAAAAATATTTGTTTTTTCAATTTCCAAAATAGCCTATATTCAATATACAAAATAAATAATCTTTATCCAAAACCAACTTACAAACTAATTTTTTTTTTCAAAGTATCATATCTGAACAACAATTCTGTAAATTTTTAACTTTTAATATTGAATTTTTTAAAAATTATAATTTTTCAAAGATTTTACTATAATAGTTTTTTCTCTATTCATTGAATTTTTTTCATAAAAACTGTAATGAAATTTCCATCAAAAACTATTTAAATGTATTCTATAGGCCTTGAAATTAACCCATAATTTGTTTCATATTGATTGGATTTTTTAAATAAGAATGTTTAAACATTGCTCTGAGTGTGAGCCATCCAGTGTGTCAAAAAGCGATCGAAAAAAGAGATGTGCCAACGAAGGGTTAAAATTGTAATTACCTTTCATTATTTATTTTTTTAACTATTACTATAATTTTGAATTGTTTTTACATTTCAACAAGTTTTTATTATTCGATCTAGCAGCACAAATGTTTACTTCTTTAACTTTTTGTGATAACACTTAAATGGACAAGATAACGCAATTATGGATTGTATTCAAAATTTAATTTGGTATGGGATTTAACTTGGCACCAGGTATTGATCAAATCTTTTATATTGAATGATACATATCATTAGAGTTAAGTAAATAATAAAATTAAGTAAATAAATAACAAGGATAATTAGATTTTATCATTCGGATTTCACTTTTTAATTTAATAGAATTTAACTTGATTAATTAAAATTGTAGCATCTGAGTTTTAATTTTTCATTTCATATTAGTTTTTTTCGAGAATTAAAGTTGCCATTACTTGAATTGAATAAGAAGACCTTCAATAAGAATATCCTTGAAGATGAATTAAACCTATTAATTAGTTAGACACTTAGGTTTTATTTGAGAATTATATATATTTTCAGCGTTTTTTTAAATCTTTTTTAAGAAGGTAAATTTGTACTGATATGAGACACCTTAAGAAATCGTTAATAAAATGGAAACTATATCAATATTGCAATTAGGAAGCTTTATTTAATGTTTCTGAAATACAATTGTAATGAAGAAGCTTATTTCCAATAATCGCAAATCTACTTATACCCAATATTTCCAGCACAGCCAGTGTGCTCCCAGCATGAGCATGCGATGCAATTTCGTATGAACTTACAATTATAATAACAGATTATTTCATATTAGAAATATTATATCCTATCTCATACTACGAGCACTACGCCTTGTGATTTCAGGATCACCAAATTTAACATCTACAATTTAGCAAAATTTAATATATTCGGGACATCCCTTCATTTTTTATTAATACAATCTTACTCTATCATTGCATATGTAGAATTTATTGTAAAATAATTATTTAGTATGTAATAAACAAGGTGTAAGAACACATCTTAATGAAATTTGATATTACCAAATTACTTAAAAAGATTTTACAAATCTTTTTTCGCAACGACTACATTACATGATGTAATAATGAATTTTCTATTAAATAGATTTCATCTCAAGAGCAATATAAGTTTCATAGTGAAATGAATAAATGGTCCCTCTATTAATTGATCAAAAACTTCGTTATCGCGGAGAAGATTGTCTCATTAATAGGGGACTTTCTCTAAAAATTATACTTAAATTGTAGTAATTACAACCATTAATAATAATAATAATAATAGTAATAATAACTATATATTATATATCATTTTCGTTGTTACCAACTATACATTTGTTATTAAAACCATACGTATAATAATAATCATTATTAATATAGCAATAATAATTACACAATTATGATAATATATGTATAAAATATAGTCATAAATCCCAAAAACTCTCTTTTCGAGATTTATATGTAGATTTTAAAAATTATTCTTCAGGTGTTTAATTAACTCGAGCAAGTTAAACTTGTCGCATGAAACACACAGTTGTTCTCGATTATAACAAACTCGTTATAGCAACTATAGATTAATGATTATTGTTTCATCACAATTGTAAATCATCACTAGTGTATGATACAGACAGTGGCAGTTTTAGTTTCGAGCAGTTTGTGAGCCATCGGTCAGTGAGCTCGATCGTCCGGATTGGTTCTAGATGAATGTTTCTACGAGGAGCTCGCATCAGGAGATGCCCGTAGATAATCCACCGGGAAACGATGAAACGCTGGCCGTCATAGACGAGCGAGAGAGGCGTATGCGGGAGGGTGCAGAACGCGACGTATCCCGGATCCCATGGGGTCCGCGTCGAGTAAGATTGGCTTCGGGGCTGTGGCCCCACGGGATCAAGACTCAATTAAACTTTAAGATGATATGCGCCACCCCACGCTCTTCCCCTCCGTTCCTCGCCAACGTCGTTTCCGTCGTCGCCGCTCCGCCTTGATCTGTCTCATCGAAATCCTATCGCGACTTCGACGACGACGACAATGAAAATGAGAATAAAGATCTATCGGCATAATTTTCAAACACTTATCGCAAAAAGTGAAACCTATAATTTCCAAAATTCTATATTTCCTAAACTATAATTTAAATATTAATTATTATTAATATTTTAAAGCGTTAACGGTTAATACAACAAGTTAACTTATGAAAATGGTTTATTAATGTTTTAAAATTACAGAAAATCAAA
>JAANIC010003518.1:543373-596443 GCA_017607545.1 Acromyrmex charruanus | reverse complement strand
GGTTACTTTTTTGTTAAGCGTCTCGATTAGCGCTATCAATTTCTTAATTTTATCTCTGCTATAAAACGGAGATAACATCACAATTTGAAATATTTGAATTATTGGAAATTATAGGAGACACAAAATTTTAACTGTGAGATAAAAGCAGCCTTTAAAATATTATCATTGGTAATATTAATTTTATTAATTATTAATATATATTTCAATTTTCTACTTTATTTATCCTTGTATTTTCTACTGATATTTATAAACTGAGAAATAATACGGAAAATATTTATTATTTTTCTTCCCCGCAAATCGGCACAGCATAAATTATACCTTCATTTTATTATTAGTATAGAATCTTCTGATTTAATTGATTTTATATCAACGTTAAAATTGCCAAGATACTATCACAAGATAATTCATCTCGGTATCTCGCATAAAGTAATCCTTTATATATTATTAAAATGATTTTTCTAACGCCGGATATTGATAACGATTTTTGTGATCTATCGCGGTTTTCCGAGCTTTAAATAAAACACGAATAACAGAACCACTTTTTCTACCAAAGTGTTTTACCTCGATTGAACTATAAATAAAACGCGCCGGCGCGGCGTTGCACTCTCTTCTGTTTCACAAAGAATCGTGAAAAGAGATGCGGCTATCGGTTAAAGAGCGCGGAGCCCAGCTTCCCACACTCTAGCCGCGGCCGACCTCAGCCCGCGGAACTTTTCTTGTGTCCTTTGTCTTGTCACCTGATTCTCCTCGCTCTGCTCCCACGAAAAACGTGACGTCGCTGCTTTAACACTCAGGACTCAACTCCTCATCCCAAATACCACTTCTCCTTCTGCGAAGCGACGCAGTATTCAGAACCATTAATTGTTGCGACGAGAATTACTATAATAAAAATTAGCAATGTCTATCGAAAAAAATAGATTCGAAAAAAATTTCAAAAACATTATTTCATTTAAATTTAAGCAAACTTTTTATCGTGATAATAGAAGAATAAAAGGAAATGAAGACATGCCGCATAAAAGATAAAAGTACTTAAAAAGAACAACTTTGCTGAAGTATCTTTAAAATTTTGAAAAATATAGATTTAGAAATAATTTTGTTGAATTATCAAAATAGTTACATAAGACGCTCAATCGTGATGAGCAATACTGCAAAAATTTTGACATTCTGACAACTAAGCTTAAGCGTCCTATGTAATTATTTTGATGGTCCGGTTAAATTATTTTCAAATCTGTATGTAGCTAAATTTTGGATAATTCAGCAAAACCGTCCTTCCTATGTACTTGCAATTCTCATTTAATATTCTGTCATATATATTACGCGCATTATATTTTATTCCCTTGTATTATTATATCATTTTCCCATTTGTATTTTATCAAGACTATTCTTTTATTTGCAGTCTTACACACAAAGATCCCTCTTAACAAACACATTCGTAAGAGAAGAATTTTGTACATTGATGTTACTTAACTAAGTAACGAAATCTACTTGGTGCGTGATGCTCTAGCTACATATATACAGTGATCATGCGTGACTAATGCAGAGGAAGTGCGTCTGTTTCTTTCTGCGTGTGTACGACGGTCTCCAAATAAATGTCTCCGCGGTGTGGCTCGTGACAATGACACGACAGTTAGCATGGTACCACCGGTCAGCAGGAGGCCATGTAGCTCCTGCGGGGGTCCAGCACAAAGCCGTGCCCTAGCACCGTCAGCTCTTACTGCTCTCACGCATGCTTCCTCTTCTCTTTCTCTCTCTCTCTCTCCCTCCTCCCCTCTCTTTCCAGGGACTCTGATAAAGTTGGAGAATCAAGGACCCCCTGTAGAGCAACAAGGGAGACGGTGTCACCCCGTTGTTGCCCTTAACACCCACGCCGTCTCTTACTGCTCCCTGCTCGATTAAAATATCTATTTTCTTCTAATTTGACATAGACGTAATCCAGTTTCAAATTAATGACTGTCGTTTCTATAACTTGAATTTCTATGATTTACTTTTTGTTTTATTGATTACGTACTTTTTATAATAAATGTTATCAATATAGCTTTTTATGGATTAAATATATTTTATTTGCGAGATGAAAATATCATTTTTCACGTATAAAAAAAGCTTTTTTTATGTATTAATAATTCTTTCTTATTAATAAATAATCTAACAAATTAATGTTTTATTTAAAAAGCAAATGTCGACCGAATATATAGCATTTCTTATTAATTGTTAGTTCCCACATATAAATAATGGAATATTCTATGAATATATGAATAAAATATAAAGTACCTAAACTTAATTTTACAAGATTTTGTTAATTTTTCAGTCACTTATGCTCGAACAGTCCAATCAAATAAGAAAAATACTCTTCGCAGTTGGAAAGCTATTTTGTAGATACAATATTGAAGATGAAAGAAAGAAAGGAAGGAAAGAAAAAAATAGATAGGGAGAGAGAAATATAAAAGGAGAAATATAAGAGAGAGAAGATACTAAGCGTAAAGAATGAAGAGAGATACGGTGAGGACGCGAATAGCACAAGTCCAGAGAGATTAAAATGTCATGCGTATACCCAGAAACAAATACGCCGAGCCAGGGAATACGTGCTGCGGCAGGAACCTGAAGAACCTGCTGCGCTCGTGCCACCTTCGGTTCATGCCATGAGGCTCCAAGATCCGAGAGAAGAAGCCTCCTCACTCTCCACAAGGCCCTATCGGAATCTCACATTCCTGCTCGCCGACCCGCATGTAGATAAGCTTCTAACCGCAGATAAATCGTTCTCCTATTCTTCGCAGCTTCGACAAACCACGATGATCTCCGACAATCGAAGCGAATTCGCTGAATCGAGTCTGTGGACTCGATTGATATCTTCATCTCATATAGCATAGACGATGTAGCTACCTGATTTCCTGATCGTTTGCTCAATACGAAATCCAATTGCGAATTGACGGAAAGAATAGTTTTAGTAAAGTATCTAAATATTTGACTAAACAGAGATCTAAAATAATTTTGACGAAATGAACACTTTGCAACAGATATAACAACTAGTTGTAAATGTAGTGCAATGAAAAATCTCTCTTTCTCTCTCTCTCTCTCTCTAATTATTAAAATATCTGAAATAATTTTATTAAAATTGACCTTGATTTAATCTTTAATCACTGCAGGACAATTAATTTGACTCATATTTTACCTCGATAGATTTAAGTTTCTCAGGCATCTATTGCCGAAAACAGAATTTTAAAAAGTTAAGCTGTCTTTGGAGAAATTTTGCAGATAGACAATTGAATGGACGAACAATAAATGGATGGACAGATGGCCAATATTGTGAAATTATAAAATAATTTATATTATGCTACATTATTTAATAATTGTATAAAATGTAGTTCGCTTAAGCTAGTTACTAGAATGTCAAAATTTTTTGTAGTATTGTCCATGTTTGAGCACTTTAATTTTTTTTGTAATCCAATAAAATTATTTTTAGTTTTATTATTTAATTATATATAGGATGTATATTGAATACACTAAAAGATTTTAAGAAGTAATTTCTCACTTAAATTCATGGAAACTTTATATCACTATATGTCCGAAACGATTTCGTTTTAAAGACATAAGGTGTCAAAAAATTTTGTTTTTTTTTTCAAAAATTTGGAAAATCATTTAAACATATACAACCCGCATAGAAATTTCCCAAATACATCTTAGATTCTAATTACAATAGAATGTCCAAATAAGTAAATCGCACCGCGATACCAATTAGCAAATCTATTTTTATCCCAAATTTGGGTTTTCTGTTTAAAATCAAAAAGAAACAATATAGAAATTCGCATTTCCTTTTTTTCATGAAAATTGTGTCATTCTTATATGGAAATAAAATGGGAAATCCACATTTGTCTCAAGTAGGTAAATCACACTGCGATATGAATTAGGAAATCTATTTTTATCTCAAATTTGGATTTTCTGTTTAGAATCGGAATATATCAGTGCAGAAATTCACATGGTACTTTTTATATTATTAATTAAGATTGCGGTTTTATACATATATGAAATCAAATGGAAAATCATTTTTATATCTATTAAATATGGAATTCATTTCATTACAACAGAATAACAAATAAAAATTGTATACATATATAAATATTGATTAATAATGTATGTAACTTTCTTTTTTATATTGCTATATAGAGTTGCTAGGGATAATTATGACAGGAGTAACTGTGGGGTAAATGTGACGTACAATAATATTGTATTTGAATAAAAAATAAATTTTGGAATTATTTTTATCAAACACATTGAAAGTAATTAACAATTATACTTTTTATGTGTTTAAAAATAACCTCAAAATTTGTTTTTCATTCAAATGCATGTCACATTTACCCTCGGTGTCACAATTACCCTTAGTAAGTTTTATTTTTTATTTTATAGTTAAATAATATATTGTGATCGCAATAATATTATTTAAATTATACTTTAACTATATTAGCATTATTTATATTTAGTATAATTATGTACTATATACATATTGATTTGTTTGATTAAAAAAGTATATGAATTAATATAAAATTAATTTAGTAGACAGTATTATACAATTTATTTATAAATAATTAACACAAAAGTAAATTCATTACAATTCAATTGTAATCATTTTATTAATATAATAAAGGAAACACAAATGTTCGTTTTGGTTTAAATTCTTCTAAATTTAAACATAGTGAAACGCATTTTTGTTTAATTAAATTTACAAGATACGTTTTTACATTAGAAGAAAATTCGAGTATCTGTTTAAATTTCCTATTCAGGATCTGTTTAGATTTCCCATTTAGAATCTAGTTTACAAAACATTACACTTCTGATTAGAATAGATTTCCCAACAAGAATCCATAATTTTTTTAGGAAATCCGACTGGATTCTAATCTGATCCCAAACAATATTCTATGCGGGAAAGTTTCATCAAAATAATTCAAATGGTTTTCAAAATTGTTAGCAAAAACGAATTTTTTCCTCCAATTTTTCATATATAGTTTGTACAAAGAAGAGTACTACTTTTTTCGCGGTCATTCGAGATTTGTTTTATTTTTACATTTTCTTATGTATTTTTCTTTAGGAAAATTATCATGTAATAATGACGTTACACACATCCAAAGAAAAATTAGTACCTTAAAATAAAATCAAAGTTGAAGCTTTCTTCTTCAGCAGAATTGTTCTTTTCGTGTTTATATTTCTAGCGTGCCATTTATTTATGTAGAAAGTACGAACTATTCATAAACCTAACAAATGTTTATTTAACATATTTTTATCTAAAAATTTCTCTGCCAATAATCTTTTTTTCAGTAAAATATGATGGTGTACTAACTGCACATACAGTGTTCTTCTCTTTCTATTTAAATCGCCTACAATCCTTTTTAGTTTCTCTTCTTGTCCTTCCTGACAACTGTATTACCTTCTTCCTTTCTTTCTCGCCTCGCCGTCTTTTTCTCAATTCTCTCTTCTTCTTCTGCTCGTTGCTTCTTCATTTATTTTTACATCAGTCTTCCTCGTTCCACCTACCACCGTACGCTCTCTTCGCCGCCGTTTTGTAAACGTGTGCACGCGCACGCGTTGCTCGAGGACCGAGAGGCTCTTAATCTTGGCACCATTCCCTCGGGAAGATTGTAATCTGAGATCCAGGTACGCGACGCCTCGAGCACCCACGAGGAGGCACCTATCTACCCACCGCAAGTATGCCTAACGAGATCTATCTTTATTCTACCACGAATCACTCGCTCTGTAGCCAATCGTTGCGCAATTGCCCGATTCACGCCGGGCTTAATGGAGTTTATTTGTAAAAAGAGAGAGATAATTTATTCGTACCGATATGACGCCCAATATTTGTACGGAAAGTCAGGAGTTTCAGATTCAAACTCTGGCTGAGGCAATATTTTTCGCAATAAAATTATTTGTATATTTAAGATTTTCTAATTATTAATATTCTTATAAAAATGCTTATAGTATCAAAAATTATTAAATTGCTTGTCAATTAATAAATGATATTACTACTTTGGTTCTGCTCATGATAATGCGTTCAAGACCGAAGATGATTTCGACACGCAGTTAATTGCAGAATCAGATATATATATAATATATATAAATTCACATATAAAAATTTAAGTACTAAGATCCTCTTTGACCAAATATAGGCATTCTCTTATTTAATGAGATTTATTCTTGTCGATCCTAATTCGTATCATATTTGTATCATATTGGTTTTTCAATATCACGTTTATTCCCTCTCCTACTATTTTCTTTATTTTAAACCGTGTCTAAAACATGTCAATTTTAGAAATTATGTAATTTTCTTTTACATAAGTGACCTCGTTTCCTCCATTTTATACTAATATTAATATTAATATTTATTATTATAATATATACAATATTTTGCTATTTAAATTATTAAGTTAATATTAGGTGTAGTAAAAAGAAATCCATTATTTTTCCAATAGATGGCTTTAGTAATCTGTATCTCGCAACGCGTATATTTACTGATTTATTTATAAATTTGCATAAAACATCTATGCAAGTCGAATAGCCCTAATAATATATTATTTATATTCTTTAGTTTATATTCTTTAGAACCGTACATTTACTTAATACAATATATATTACAGTTATTTAATTATTTAATCATGTACATTAATTCTCTCTACATATAAAACTTGTATAGTTGTCATCTTTTTAAGTCTTTCTCTGAGTGTATATTTTGTGAAATTGTTTTACTATATTATTTACATAATAATTTCCTCATAAATTGCTGCTACATGTGCAAAAAGGGTACAGACAATAGGGTCAAGGATTTTTCTTCTTTTTTCGAGACAAAAGATCAGTGCTCGTGTTATTTCGTCACGCTATATGTATCGCACTATATGTATCTAGAAGCAACAAGTAGTATCGTTTTAACATACCTACGACACATTTAAATCGATAAAATAAGTTCATTAATCTTTGACCTTCATACCTTTCATACGCTTCCGTTTTTTCTCAACAAAAATAGAAATCTATAAACAAATAAAAAATATATATTAATTTTGTTTGTAAATATAATCAATATTAAATAATTTGATTATCTTAATCAAATCAGTTTCGATTTTATTGAATTTCGAGGACAATTTTTTCAATACCAATGAGATTTGTAATTTCTATTTAACTATAAAGTAGAAAAAGAGAAATAAAATTTACCAAAAAGACTTTTAAAATTGAAAGATCTCGTGCTTTTAATTAAGCTAGTTTTACCAACATTAAGAAGCAAAAATTGCGAGAGCAGCGGTTTTACTGTCAGTTCAATCAGTTGGTTCGTTCAAATTTTTTTATTAACGTAATCCGTAAAAGAAGTAAAAAGCTGAAGATCTTGCGGTTTAGCACTTTCCCGATGAAAGTCTCACCGACATGGCAGCCTACCGAAACTTTCTTTGCGAAACTTTGATTTCGATATCACAGCGGATATCGCTTTACGACGTTCAATCAGAAACAATCGCAGAACAATGCCAAGTGAAAACAATTATTTATTTAGTTTCCTCGTCCGACATGCAACTTAATCTCGATGTGCGACTTCGATCTTTTTGGTTGACACTTTGTAAAGCAATCTTCTACAGAATTAATTTTTTCGCAACATCTGAATTTACCTTTATAACAAATTTTATATTTTTAGATTAATTGTATGTCTCGCGCCAGGACTCTTAACTTGTCTTAAGCCACAATGCGAAAAATCGGTTTGAGATCTCGGATGAAGAAAGAATTGACCAATCGCAATGGTCATGTGATCAAATTGTTCAAATGTAATTTGTTAATTTTTTTCTCTGTCCGAGATCTCGGACCTATTTCTAGCATCGTAGACATCGAACTTTAGCGCCAAGACACTACTGTGTCTCTAGATTAAATAATTGAATTTTTTTATTAGATCCTTGGAATTTTTTGAAATTTATAATAAAAATAAGTATACAGTTGGAAAATTTCTGTTAATTTAACGTAAAATGAACATGTTAGAAAGAAACAAATATTTGTAAAAAAATTAGTTACAAAATCGGGAATTGTGTAAATCAGAAACTGTTACAATTGTAAAGAAATTGTAGACGCATATTTTTCAGAAAAATGAACATTTATAATATATTTATAATATATATAATTTAACACATTTCATTTATTTGTTTTAAAATTTATTATTTTTATATTATTTATTCACTTTCTCATAAATTATATTATTTTAACATTAAGAAATTTGGGATGCACCGGAAAATATCCCGTATTCGCTATTATTCGTTACTTTTTTACTATCTGGTTGAATATCATTAGTACCGGGCAATATATTCGATTGAAACTTTATAATAGAAATTTCTGTCATTAATGCAGAATTCTATTTTTTTCAGCTGAACTTCTTGCATAGTTAATTTTTGTTTTGGACATCAGTTATGGTGATTTATGTCGATAATCGAAACAGATTGTCCGGAAAATGCTGAAATATTATTGTGTATTATAAAAATTTATTAATATTTAAATTTGATTACTAAGTAATGTTGAAACAGTGTTGCCTGCATTGCAACCTATTTCACATGCAGCCGGTCAATTTTTCCTTTGCTTTCCCTTCTTTTGCTTTTAAATTTTGAGGAATTTATATCGGATATCCAGAAAATATCCAGTATCCAATCGGATAATTGTCATACCGGATATCCAATCGGATATTCAGTATCCTATTCTTTTTGGATGTCTGATATCCGTTATCCGGTAATTTTACGATCCGGTGCATCCCTATAAGAAATATTAATTTAACACAAATATCCACATGATACGACACATTAAATTGACCCTTAGAAATGTTAAAAACAATAAAAAATCGACACAAAAATTTTAACAAGGGCAGATTTTAACACAAATACAAAATTATTTACTGCGTACAATTTTTTTTTATTTTTGCGTGATTTATATAGACGACATGATTTATATAGATCGTAGATGCAGTAAATTTTAAGAACTTCGATGGTAACCCGTGAGAAGGGAAGAGGTACCAAGGAATGCCCAGGTTAACTTTTTCATTCCTAGTGCCTATAGTTGGCATCCATATAAAGATCTGTAAGTCGAGCGCCGACTACAGTCGTGTCCATGTAACGAACCGGAGTATTTTCTTATTAATATACATAAATAATATGTATCATAAAACAATCAAAAATGTAGTTAAAGAAACAATTGTTTTTATTTAAAATCTGGTTTTTATTAGGAATGAGAAGTTTATTTCATAAGACTGTTGCACATATATTCAATTATCTAAATTAATCTAAAAAATGAACACTCGAGGCAAATTTCCCCTTATTATAGAAAAAAGTACATTGCATACTTACTTGCTGGAACAAAAAGATTAAAATCTGATTTTTATTAACATTGAGAAGTTTATTTTATAAGACTATACATGTATGCAATTGTCTAAAAAATAAACACTCGCGGCGGTTTCTCCTGTGTACGGAAAGCACGTTCAGACACACTTACGTTGGAATGAAAGGTTAATGATTTTAATTATATCAGAAATAAAAAACTGTCGTCGTGAAATCGAGAGTGGTTTTGTTGTTACCGAAAGCTTCGGTCCAGCGATCACGAGAGCAGTGGCTGCAGGTGCTACTTACTCGTGAAATAGATCGTGCGGCTTTGTCAGGTGCCTTCTTACTTGCAGTGCTTCTTTTTGCCTTTTTTGTACAACGTACACTCACGCACCGAGCAAACGCTCCATTCTCGAGAAGGCAGGTGAGGCCCAGTCTCGATGTACCTCGATAATTACCGCAATCGATGCGTGACCGAAGGGCACGCGCCATGATGGATCCACCCTTTATAGTATACCAAATAATGTTATACATCACTGGGCTGCAATCTTAAATCGATCAGTAATCAAACTTCTTCGGTGTTGTATATTTTTAATCACTCAAAATTATTGAATACATATTATGCATATGTAAACTCCGAGACCGAAAGTTTAAAAACATTTTTTTAAGATTACTTATTTGCAATAATCATTTAGATCCAATAACTGTTATTGAATCTGAAGAATTATTATCATTAAAATAACATTGGATATTTAAATAAATAATCCCAAAAATGTTAATATTTATTTCCAAATACGTAATAAGCCTCTTACAGATTTAACAGAGCTAGAGAGCCGATCTAGATGTTTATGCTAGAACATAAATATTAAAATAGAATAGAACATAAAAAATTTAATATCCCAAGTATATGTAAACAAACGTTTCGACTCTTTCACATATCATCTTCAAACAAAAATAAGAAATTAATATAATATTAAATACATAAAGCTGTAACCGAATATCTTATTCAATATCTTATTTAATACCGAATATCTTATTCAATATTTTATTCAATACCGAATATCGAATATCATAAGCTATAACTAAATATCTTATTCTATTAGATTTAACTTTTTCCTAAATATATTAATTCTTAGAAAGTGTTTTTAAACTTTTAGCCTAAAATGTATATATCAATTTAAATGTATATATAACTTAAATAAAAAACAATTTATGATTATTTTGGATGCAAATAGAGCTAAAAATTATTGAAAACAGATATGCACATCACCCAAAATGACTGATGCATTAATCGTAGTGTTGAGATGTGTCAGATGTAATCGGTGAAATCGAAATTACGACACGCCCGTACAATTCAGATAATATCATAGGGAGTTAAAGGCAATACCGGGCGTTTGTTTTTCAGCAACGCGACTGCAGGACCCGTTGCTGGAAATAAACGGTCCAATGGGCCTTAATGATGAACAGTGGTCGCGTCGAATCCCTCGGGATTCGGAGCGGTCGGCTTTGATATTGGGGCCCCCCCACAACGTAAAGAGCTCTCACCTGCCCAAATCTCTTCGTGGTCGACAATACCATTTTCGTTCCATTCATTCAGCGAAAAAATAGGGACCTCTTAGAACTGAGATATTAGAAAAATGCGTATATTCGAACGGGGTGCCAGTGAGACTTGGCAGGAGTAAAGAAATGTCTAGATAAAAATATCTTGATAAAAATTAATGAGTTCATATCGTGACTATCGTACGGTCAAATTTACGAATCACGGAGAAAAATAATAGTATAGTTCTGCCAGAAAAGCATTTACAATAGATCGGAACTTTTAATGTATAAATAATTAAAAAAATGGACATTCCAACAAAATAATGTTAAAAAATTTGATTAATATTTTAAATTCTTTAGAATGTCGATTTAAATGAACAAAAATTAGATCAATAATTGCAAGATTGTGTAGCATTACAAATTTAATTGTACATCAAATAGTATACAATTAAACATTGCTAACAATAAAACATTGCTACTGGAATTTTCCGAGTTCGGACTCAAAATCATTTAGTCAGCGTCGTGTAAATTCTTTCATTAGACACGCCATACAGGAGGTTTCCTCACGATAATGTGCCAGTCATTCTGGAAATATTTTTGGAAGGATCCTTTCAAAGAATCACGCACATGACATTATAATCCTTGATGAATTCTCGTGCGGGCGGAACATTTAAAGATCCGTCCACTAATAAATCTATTATCACTCTCTAAATACATTTATTATATGGAAAAAACAATTTCGCTAAATTATCTAAAAATTTAACTAGATGCAGCTCTTGATACAGTTCTGAAAATAATTTTATTTAATCAAAATAATTATAACTATTTACAATAAATGTAAATACAAGAAAAGTATTTGCAAGATCACAACCTTTGTTCCGCGTATACCTCACATAACTTTAACACCGTCTATGTATAAATGACGATTTATATCTGGATAATATTTGTCAAAATATACCCTTATCTGACTGACAACGTATGCATATTTTACTTCTGGACAAATTACATTTTATTGAATTATTTATCTAGCTACGCATCTTATTTTTTAGTAATTATGACTTATTAGATTTAAATGCGAAGATGCACGTGTATATTTATTTATTATTATGTTTAATTCATGTATTGTGGCGGACCTAAACTAAAGTTGGAGTAGTAATGCCTACTTCTATGTTAACTATGTAATAAATGCATTTATACACACATTTATTTTATCGATTAATAATTTTTATTTTTTCAGTTTATGATTTACTTCTACAGAGTTTAATCTACTTATATTAAAATAATTATATAGATCGAACATGATGAGAAAAGTAAAAAAGGAAACGGAAAAGATCCATCCTCAGAAGAATAAACCTACCAATGCTGAAACTGACAACAAAAATAATCATCAACGAAGTTAATTTTCTCATAACACTGAACGATGAACAATAAAGCTTTAGAACAGGAAGATCTTGTACGGATACTTGCTTCGTGACAAATGATGGAAAAGTCAATTGAATATAGTAAGCCCTCTTTCCTATGCTTCATAGATTTACAAAAAACTTTCAACAAAATTCAACTAAAAGATGTCATACACTTGCTTTACAACCGAGAGATACCATTCAATCTAATGAAAACATTGAAAATATTTTTTGGGAAATAGTATAATATACCGGCACGATTGAATGGGAAGATCACAGACAAATAATGGAATTCAGTCACTAAGCCCATTGCTATTCAACATAATTATGGATGAAATCGTCAAAGAAATTCGCAAAGGCAAAGGGTATAAGATGACCGATCAGCAAATTAAAATACTCTGTATTGCAGACGACGCAGTGCTCTTCGCCAATAATAAAGACAACCTACAAAGGAATCTTCATCTCTTTCATAAAATGGAAAAAAATATAATGATGGTATCTGTCCAAAAAACTAAATGTATGACAACATAAAAAAAACATATCATATATAAACTAGAGGTTAAATAAGAATAATAAGAACATCAAAGAGCAAGTGATAACACTTAAATACTTGAGAGTCGAACTTTCAAACGACATTGAAAGGGAATTAGTGACGCAACAAGTCATCAAGGCGACATTGAAAGGGAAATGGCATAGCATGTCATCCAAGTCAGTAAAGTAGCGAATAAGGCACTAGATATGTAGGTATTCTCATCCACCATTTTGGTTCCATTTGATTGTTATAGTACGATTAGTGACAAAGGTAAATGTTAATTAAGAAGAGCTTACCTCAAATTTTGATAACAATATATTGAATCAATTTTTCGTGTAAAAACAAAGATTTGACAAGAAAAAAGGTGTTGCTCTGCTCAGCAAACCGTGACGACTATTTGGGTTAGGAAATTTGTCACAGCAGTGGTTCACTGCTTTCAAAACAAATTCACTGCTTTTAAAATACAAATTTACTACTTTAGCAGAGAATTTATGTTTAAAGCATAATGAACCACTGTTGTGACAGATTTTCTAATCTGAATAGTCGTCAATCTTAAGAATTAATATCTCGGTTCACGGAGCAGAGCAACACTTTTTTCTTGTCAAATCTTTATTTGTACACGAAAACAGATCGATTTAATGTATTTTTATTTCAGAATTTGTGCTCTTCTTTGTCATTAATCGTACTATAACCTATCAATTAAGTGGAACTAAGATGGCGGATGAGAAACCTACATATCTAGTGCCTTAATAGCGAGCTGAGTCTGAATGATACTATTTGACAAGACAACGTTTAAATATGACAACAATGTAAAGAATGCAACAATAACAAAAATATAAGAACTCTATTCGATCAATTATAAGTTACACAGTTGAAACTAAAACTGATACCTTCAAAACAAAATAAATACTGGAGATAAGAATCTTCCGAAGAATCACGGGGAGGACATTATTGGATAAAGAATGAAATGAAAATATAAGAAGAGCACATGAGATGGATAATATGGGAAAATGGATGTACAATAGAAATAAGGAATGGAACAATCACATCGAAAGGATGACGCAGGACAGAATCGTAAGAATAGCACGCGACAAATCCCCAGTGAGAAGGAGAAGTGTGAGACGACCTAGAAAGCGATGGAGCGACAACCTGGATCTGAATTAGAGAGAGGTGGACTTGATGAAAGAACAGGCTAAGAGGAAGAAAAAAGAAAAAGAAGAAGAAGAAGAAGAAGAAGGAACATGATGAGCAATATGGCTAAAATTTTATCATCCAATAATTCAATAATCGACCAAAATCATCTAATATTCAACTTGAACTTATTAAGAAAGAGATGCCGAATGTGAGTGCTTAAGTTATTTCTTATATATACATATTTTCCATTTAGTACTAATTTGTATGTAAATAAACTTTGGATATTGTTGAGCTTGTAGTGTCAGACCTATTATTACATGTTTAACTATTCATCAATAATAAATTAATATAAATCTTTTTATAACATGTTACAAAAGATACGATTTAGCTAAGCAATCATCTAAATATCTAAAGGTCTTTTAGACCGTATCTCCTTTGAAAGTGTTGAAATTTATAAATAATAATAATTAAAAAATAAGAATAAAACAATTATTAACTAATACTTACTAATTAACTAATATTCAGTTTTAATAATTTATCAAAAAAAAAACGATCAAGTATTTAATAATTATTAATGAAAAGAATTATAGATAATTTATTGGCTATCCGAACAAAATCAAATTAAAATAGATAAAGGAGCATAAAAGCCAATTCACAAGCAAGTATATGTTAAATAATTTCTTCGTGAATATAGAGAAAAGACCTCTATTATGAGATACCGAGTTCATTTTGAGTAAATGCTAAAAGTCTATAGGCAAAATTAAAAAAAATAATAGGTCATTTTGAAGGGAATTTAATAGGGAATTTAATAGCTTTAAGATAATGTTATATAAAATTTAATTCAAATTCCATTTTTTTTTTAAATCAAAGAAATATAAAAAGTAAACAAATCGCAAAATCAAAAAATTGTACTCCTAATATGAGATGCCCCAAGAAATCGATAGTAAAACGCAAAATATATCAGTATTGCAATTAAAAAATTTTATTTAATATTTCTAAAATACAAACAAACACAGCCAGCGTGCGCGAAAGGTGAACATGCAATAAATTGTACTCAGAACTCATCTTCAGATTGAAATCAAGCATCGCAGAAATAGGCACTCGACGTTTATTACAGTTGTCTTTTTTATTATTGTACAATAACATTTATACTTTAGAAAGGATTTTCATCTTAACATAGGAGCATGGATTATTTCATATTAGAAATACCCTGGGTATCTTATATTATAATTTTCATGCCTTATGGTTTTACGATCATCAAATTTAATTTCTGTAATTAAACAATTCAACATATCCCGTATTTTTCTATTAATACGACCTTCTATCACTACATGATGAATTTATTGCCAAATATTTATTTATTAAATAATAAACAAGGTTTAAAGGCCCATCTCAATGAAACTTCAAGTTATCCAAATTTTAAAATTATGTTTTACAATGACTACATGATCTAAATTTTCTACTAAATAGTTTTTAATCCAAGAGCAATAAATTCATGGTACAACCAATAGATAGCGTTTATTATTAAAAAATTAACGTTTAGCATTAAAAAATGTTATAAAAATATCATCAACAAAAACAATTTTATCAAACGATCAATAATCGAGCTTGTTAGAATGTTTAAATAAACATTTAATTAATATAAAATTTAATTAAAATAAGAGTAAGAATTCATACATACATATGTTGCGACTAACAGAGCCTTCGTCAGTTCGTTACATAAAATTTCGCTACTTACATTCTATAAAATAAGAGTGGATAATGATACCGTCTGCCAAATAGCGATCTCAATCAAAAATCATGGAAATTTAAAAGTTTGGCACACCATGTCCGCAATAAGACAGTCAAAAGTGAAGCTCATAACCGAATTTCACCCGGCGAGAATTAATGTTAAGTCCGATAATGTTAGTGATAATCTAAGATGTAAAATAGATAATCATAGTGTAAAATAAAACCTGTAGTTTTCAGAGAAGAGAGGTTGTCTGGCAGTAAGAGATTACTAATGTTGCTACTATTAACATGTCCCAAGGATAATTCAATTCTATTTTTACTTTGTTATTAAAAATATCATCATATTCTCACTTCAATTATGAAATAATCCTGAAAATTTCGAAATGGAACTCAAATGGACTGTACAGTTAAAAAATTCTATTTGTAACTATATTGTAACTATACAATCCGCTCGAGTTTCCTTTTGAAATTTTCAGGATTACTTCATAATTAAAATTTTTATAAAATATATTCTTTTAATTGATGAGTTGATGATAAAAAATGTTAACAAAAATTATGAAAAAAAAATTTTATGACAAATGGAAAATGATTTATTTATATGAAAATGATAAATTAAAAATAATCCACCTATAGAACAATTTAAAACCTTTAAAATCGGTCTGTTGCATTTTTTGTACGACTAATGGTTTCGACGAAATAATAATAATTTAAATGTTTGCATGAGCGAACATCTTTTTATAAATTTCTGTAACTTACAGACGTGAATGACTTTATTGTTACACATCATTCATTTGCTATATAATAATGACACAACTCAAAAAACAAAGTTTTCTCAAAAATAAAATTAAATGTTTTGAATCATTAAAATTTTATAATATTAATTTTGAAATCTAATTTTGATGTTGAATAATTGATTATAGAGGAATAAAAATGCGTATTTTTTTTTGCAAGCAGCACAATAGAGACAATTTTTTAATTATGTCATTATTGAAAATATGCGATGTATTTATGTTATTTTTTTCATGTACAATAGGGGAGACCGGGGTCAGTTGAATATAGGGGTAAGTAGAATAATCGAGGCTATATTAAAAATAAATCACGCGAGACATACGTAAACGTGTCTGAGCACGCAGCAACGATTGCCGCTAAGTCTGCTGTAACATCTTGTTGCGAACACATCTATGATAGAAGTTATGCCACAATTTGAAAAAAAATCGTACACTTAAGTAAATATTTTTATTCATAAAGTTTTTGTTTTACTATCGTATATGATTGTCTGAGATATTTGATTTCTACTTAGATAGTAAGTGTAGTTCTTACTTAATAAAGTCCAACAAATTTTTTTTGTTTATGTGTCTCTGTTATCGTATATTGTTAATGTTTTTAAAAAATGAACGGATAGAGATAGACTAACCACAGCATGGAACTGTATGGACTCATTTAGTGACGACTCTTATAATATTCAAAATTTTATTCCTTTAAAGAGATTTTCCTAAATGTTTAGTTCTCTCATGTTCAATCTCGAAAACTAGGCTTATTCGACGTGTTTTTGCACAAAATGAACAAATTTTGCAAAAAGAAGTATTGTTTGCCCTGTGAAGCAAATGTTTGTGTTTAAAATATATTTTTATAAAAGTTTTATTAATATATAGTCAAAGATGTACCTTAAAATACATTAATCTTTATTTTAATAATCTTAGTCGAATTATCCCGGTCCCGGGGCTAGTTGAATCAGATGGAATGCATTAGAAAAATACATTTTTTTCATATTAGTTATTAGTTTCCCCTTATTATTAAAATATTATTAGGTAGTCAAATGTATGTAACTGGTGTAGTAACTGGTGTAGAATTTATTTTTTCGATAAGTCTCTTAATTTTGTCTGTAAAAATTCGAAACTGAAAAATGAGTCTATTAGCCCCGGTCTCCCCTACTTTATTCATAGAGTAGTCCGTTCTTATTTTAAAACCGTCTTAAGTAATGTCTTAAGATGCTAATGCGGCTTTCTGATTAGTTCATGGCATCTTAAAACTGTACTTAGAATGGTCTTAAATATAAGATCCGACTATGAGTACTGGCCATAGTTCCGTTTTATCTGAGATGAGCATGCCACTTATCTTGTATTATCGGACCACGGCTCGTTCTCACCACACAATAGTAGGCAGTTCTAAACTTTCCTCGACGTATTACCATGTAATGTCCGGTGCTAATTAACATTCCGGAATACAAGAGCTTCCCGTCTTCCGGCAATCCAAAGTCTTAACCTCGACAACTTAAGAGTTAAGAATGGAGTGTCTCGCCTATTCTCTACTACTAAGACAAACGAGGGTGCATCGTCTAAGAGGGTAGAGGTATTTCCGGTCAGTTCTCTTCCTGCCGCACCTCACATAACTCACTTCGGCCACGGGTCGGAAGTCATCTCGATGAAACGGCTCCGTTCGGGTTTAAATTTACTGTTCTTCTTAGTAACCGAGGGTATAGCAAGATAATTAATGAATCATGAAAATATATATTGTATCTAAGAACAATTTGTATTAATTATAATAAAAAATAGAATGAAAATCTCATCACATATTTACATTCATAATAATTATATTTGCTATACTCATTTTTTTTACATAATTTTACATCATGAAACTAAAAAAATAAATAAGTATATCTTAGCTTGGAAAAACAAACTGCGCATTTTTGCGTGATACGCATTTCTAAATAAATAAGGTATTTCGATTTTTCAATCAACTCGCTCTCAAGAAAGTCATGAGAACGACGGAAACGATGCGCCACTTCCGCGGATCTCCTCCGAGATGTTCGCGTGAGAAAGTCTCAATCTAATAAATTCATGGAAGAATGTCGTACGGTCGCCCGCGTTCTCACAAGCCTTGAATATCGAGACGCGATTCCTACGGTTTCCGTGTGATCTGCCGACCGCAAATAGCGAAACGGTAATGCGGCGAGGCGGCAACTTCGCGTCTCCAAGCAAGAGACGCGCCTTGTCGTGGAGTTTAAGCTTATCGCTCGCGGTGGAAAGCGTATCGAAAGCGCATCGAATGAAATAGATTTTGCATAGGTAAGATGATAAAATGATTGGGTGCCTCTTATCAAAAATTTAATTGCAAACCGTAATTTTGTCGCCTGAAACAGAGTCGCACCTTAAAATGCATTCGATGGCAGAGAGATGTTGATTTATCAAAAATACAGGTACTGTTCCATAATAACACAATCTTGAATAATGAATAAAATAGATTGTTTTGACCAAAGCAATGGAATCTTCCTTATGCATATTTTTTTCAATTTTCTTTAATGTGCTGAATCATTTACAAACATTAGTTGCAAGCTAAACTAAAGGGAAAATATTGAAAATTGCAATTAAAGATTTTGACGAAATTGTGCTACTTTAATGCAATTTTCAACATGTTTCCATCAGATCAGTTCGAAATAAACATTTGCAAACGATTTACATCAAAACATACAAGAAAACATGCATAAAAAAGATTTCATTGTTTAGGCCAAAATCTGACAATTTTACTCATTCTCCTTTGACCTTTTTCTTATCGCACTATATGAATAGTTATTTCCATATTTTTACTTGTTAAACACAAATCCATTGGCAAAATATGATTATCATAATTTTAACAAAAATGATATCAATGAAAACATAATTTCTGACATCATATTTTTCAAAATTGTGTTCAAAATGTTTTCTTCTACTACCTATACATGAGAGAAAAAAAACTAAATTCACATTACTATATCTCGAAAACAAAAATCTTATTAAAATGGACCAAAATACACTTTAAAAGTTGATACTTTGATATGACATTAATAAAATTAGCAAAAAATTAATTTCCAATGTAACAACATCTTGAAAAACCTTTAAAATATAGTCATGTTTGGTCTCCTTGATGCAATTTTTCTTAAAATTGTAATGTGATAACTAACTGTTGCCAACGGAAATTCGTGTTCAGGTAAAAATACGTCGGAAATGACTATATATTTATACTCGTATGGCAAAATACAGTCTTGGTAAAAAGTATAAGGCATTTGTAATTTTTTCGCCTTTTACGAAAAGTTAAATATCTTGGCAAAAAAAAAATCGTAGAGAGGTTTTCGACTACGCATTTTAAAGCGGAAAGATAAAGCTTTAAATTTGCTTGAAATTTTTTTTCTACGACATTTTGTTCCTAAA
This sequence comes from Acromyrmex charruanus, assembly GCA_017607545.1. Lineage (NCBI taxonomy): Eukaryota > Metazoa > Arthropoda > Insecta > Hymenoptera > Formicidae > Acromyrmex > Acromyrmex charruanus. The sequence goes on along the minus strand of JAANIC010003518.1, from coordinate 576,615 downwards.
TTACATAAAATTGAAAAGTGGTACAATTATAATTACAATATGTTATTGGCTATGATGAATAAAATTTGATACAATATAAAATCAAAACTTTTATGCTGGTTGACGATCGCTGTTTATTTTTTAATATGATATAATCATAAAATAAATTAAATTGATTTAGACGTTTCGACCAAAAATGTGGTTCCTTTTCAGTGAATATACTAATGAGTAACTATATTTACATATCAATAAAATTCGCATATTAATATGGTAATTTTACGCTCCGAGGTCTTCTATCCATTATATTGTCAATATTGTGATGTGTCTTATTAGCATACTGGCGTCCTATCTCATAGTGTGTCGAGTTATAAAATGTGATTTCTCTGTTCACTTGAGTCTACAAATTTTATAACTCGACACACTATAAGATAGGACGTCAATATGCTGATACGACACCTCACAATACTGACAATATAACGGATAGAAGATCTCGGAGTGTAAGATTACACCATTTCACCAATATGCGAATTTTATATTATTGATATGTAAATATAGTTATTCATTAGTTTATTCACTGAAAAGGGCCACATTTATGGTCGAAAAGCGCTACAATTTAATCATTTATTTTCTTCTCATAAAGTTATGAGAATTTTTTAAGAATTTTTTAATATCGTATTTTCTCATGTTGGTAAAAATAAGAAAATACAGTACTAAAAAGTTGATAAAATTTCTGAAAAACTTCGTAGAATTTTATGAGAAGAAAATAAATAATTTTTGTCTCTTGCAGATTTTCTATAAAGTTGATAGTATTTGAGTAAAAAATTATTCAAGACCAATATTTGACAATTTTTAGTAATATCTTGTTAGCTATTGCAAAAATTGCAAGATAGAGGACTTTTCGATTCAGTTTAGTCCGCTCTATTTATGCAAAAGCGATTGACCAAAACTTACAGGACACTCTGTATATAATTTTTTTCAAATTTTTTTTAAAACTTTATTCGATCATCAATTTTAAAGAAGTTCTTAAAGATTTTGAAAAGATAGGTATTTATACAAATTTATATGAATCCGACACATTATAACAAACACTTTTCTCTTCTATCTTTTTTTTTAGTTTCGAAGTTCAAAACATTTTAGAAAAAATAAGTTTTTACACAATAAAATTTCATACAATAAAAATTTTGATATCTCTACGAAAAACATAGGAAGCCTAGTTTCAGATACTTTTATGTTAAATTTTATCTGATGAAATGTTTCATTAAATTGTAGCTTTGGTAAAATAAAAATATTGTAAAAAATATCATTTTTCAATTTTATGTAATTTAGAAACAAAATGTCGTAGAAGAAAATCAAGATTTGAATCTTATCTTTCCGCTTTAAAATGCATAGTCAAAAATCTCTCTGAGATTTTTTTTGCGGAGATATTTAACTTTTCATATAATGCAAGAAAATTACAAATGCCTTATATTTTAGGCGGTAGTTGTTGGATAATATAATTGAAGTGTTTTTCACAAAAACCAAACAAATCTAAAAAGTTAAATTAAAAAAAACAAAAAAAATATTTATCTTCAAACTATTTATTGTATAAATATGGTAAGTTTTTCTGGATAATGAAAGCTAAAAACAAAGTTTTTGGCTTTAATTAATATTTTGATCTATTTGAAAAGAAAAATAAAAGATCTGAATTTTTTTGGTTTTCTTGCAAAATTTTATTTTATCTTTTATTTTATCTTTTATTTTACATTTTTCTTCCTATTTATTTCATATTTTACATCTATCTTTTTTCATAATATTATAATAATTACAATAAAAGTGTGAAGAATGAAGAAACATTATTTAAAGAATAAAAAAATAACTTTTTTTACTTTTATTTATAAAATTTTACAAATTGTTCTTAATAAAAACGTTTCCTTTGCAAATTCTTATAATATTTCCCGGTTTTTTATATAATTCTATTTAGATCAACTGTAATTCCAAAAATTACTACAAATTACAGTAGGTAATTATATATATAGACACTACAGATATTAACAATTTTTCTATCAATATATACGTATATAACACACATAGCATCAATGATTTCGTATTCCGATTAATTCTATAAATAGTACGATCGCATGACGAACTTCTTTGTGAATACTAACGAGCAAATCAACGATCGATTCAACACACACATCGACAAAATCTTTCACGTGTGAGCATCGCCTAACACGCTCATGGATTACTGTGGGTATGAATGAAATCGCGCGTGGCGCGTCCTCGTGGTGGGAGCCGCTAAGCATGCGTTGCGTAATGTTGCACGTGTAGGTGGTAGCAAGCGTGTGGGAACGCAGACAGTAAGGAGAAAACGTGTGTACCAGGAGTAAACGAGAAACGCGCGAACGGAGCCGGCGTAGGCGGAGTCGCTCACAACATCGTCTTCGCTCGCACATGCGCCTTATTAAGGTGCCTCCCACAACGACTCGATCGTTCGAATTACTGAGAATCCACTTCGCAAACCACGATTACCATGACCCTTATCGCGTATCCTTATTAATGTGTCTAACGATCCTTCTTTCGTTTTTTTCTTACGCCGAGTTATCAATCCCTTAACAAATTGTGCCTCCGTCAAATTCCTCTTTCTTTTCTCCTTCGTGTAACGAATGCGGCTCTTAACCTGTGCGGAGAATATATAGTCACCTAATTGGTTTTTTAGGTAAACATTCGCACTTCTGAGGTGTTTTTATACTTCGATTAAAATCGCTATTATTAAAAACATATTATAGAATTATTGATTGTTTTCCGATTTATTTATAATATTGTATTTGAGAACATTGTACAGGGTGGCATTAAATTACCGCATCACCCATCTTGAGTATGTAGAGTGGACTAAACTAAGTCGAAAAGTCCTGTACCATTTTGCAATATTCGCAATAGTTAATGAGGTATTAATTATTAAAAATCGCTAAATATTAGTCTTCAATAATTTTTTACTGAAATACTATTAACTTTACAGAAAACCAGTAAGAGATAAAAATTATTTATTTTCTTTTCATAAAGTTCTGAGAATTTTTTCAGAATTTTTTAATATTTTCTCATGTTGGTAAAAATAAGAAAATGCACTACTAAAAAGTTAATAAAAGATTCTGAAAAAAATTTTAGAGTTCTATGAGAAAAAAACAAATAATTTTTGTTTCTTGCAGGTTTTCCGTAAAGTTGATAATATTTGAGTAAAAAATTATTGAAGACCAATGTTTAGCAATATTTGATAAATAATATCTCATTAACCGCATTAATTGCGAAAATTGCAAAATAGTAAAGGACTTTTCGACTTAGTTTAACCCGCTGTATTTGCTCACGATGATGGTGCGGTAATTTAATGCAACTCTGCAGATACGAATTTACAATCACAATTTCTAAAAAGAATAAGTAGAAATCCTGACTGAAGTAAAAATTTTTGCAATAAGTTCTTTACAGAATTAATTTAGGGGGGATTATTTCATATATAGGAATATTTCGGCGCCTTATCATATTTATATTATTAACGTCTCAAATCGATTGTGGTTAATGTCCGAACGTTTCGGTGCACAGTCACATCTTAGATAATTAAATTTAAATTAAAAATATATGATGTATTCATAACATCTGACTTTGATCAATTATTGGCGTTCTCTCTCATACTTATGAATAAGTAGAAACTAATCATTATTAAACGGAATAAGAATATTAAGTAGTTTATTGTGTCAGTATTTCTAAAAAAATAAAGATTTTTTAAATTATAATATAACGCTTTTTATTGTTTGTTGTCCATCGAGTTTTTGATGAAATTATATATTTAAAAATTCGCAAAGAATAGTTATGAAAAAAGAAAGAAAATGTAACAATATCCATTCAAAATAATGTTTTCATATTTTTCGTCGCTGAGATGTAAGGTACTTCTGATGATTATTCCCGGTAACGGGATTCAAGGAGTCTCGTCGATAAGATGTAAAATCGTGAGAGCACAGATATAATTGTAGACAAAGGCACTATCGCAGATCGCAGTTGTTCAAGATAACTCGTGCATGCTCGGACGTGCGTGCCTAAGACGATCTCTAAGGCCAATCCCCCCCCCCCTCTCTCTCTCTCTCTCGCTTTTTTTATTACTTCGATTTACGGTTTTGTCTTGGCAGCACAGATCGCATGGTTTTCGACTCGATCAGAATCGAGTAAACTCGTTCGCATGATCCGGTCCACTTCGGCGTTAGATTGATCGAGCGATGATACCACAAACTATAATATAGAAATCATTAGACCGTCGCGCTAATGACAGATCTATCACAAAAACATAGCAAAACCACATTACGCTGAAGTTAGCTAAAATAAATACAGTAAAAAAAAATTTCATTTAAATGACTGTAAAAAAAAATTTTTAAATATCAAGAGAGATTAATTACATTATTTATCATAATTTTCGGCATAGCTTTGTAGCTGCATAAATAAAAATTCGGTTAATATAAACTTTATCTGAGAGAAACTAGACTGAAAACAGTTTCGTGATATTTTGTTCGGTTTAAAAATATTTCACACTGTTAAAATTCATAATGTCTAATTATACCCAATTTTTAATCATTTCTATAAGTCGACACTGTTTCTATTCAATATATATTAATTTAAATAAAACAATGTGGAATTAAACAAATTTAACTCAAAAAAATGTATTAAATTTGACTTAAATTTAGTTTATTATTTACTTTGTAAGTGCATTAATGTGGATATTGTTTACTTGGAAAATGACTACAGAAATGGACTGTTTTACATTTTAACATACATAGAAATTAAAAATAACAAAATGTTATTTTAGGGATTGGATTACCATTAATCCTTTGACATCTAACAATCATGTTAGTTGGGAGAATTCCATTCTATATTGTCCGATGAAATCATTAAATAGTCTCGCAACCTATTCTAAAGTTTGGCAGTGTGATACGTATATAAATAATGCACACGTCACTGCAGGAATTACAAGCAACATATCGATCGGAGCGTTGGAGATGGTAAAAAATAAAAAGGAAGAAGAAAAGAGAGGAAAGGCGTCGGAGACCACCTAATGCCACGATCGCAATGAGATAAATAATCACGATGGGTGGGCGCTGGCGCCTTCCTGAGCACGGCTTTCGAGTTAGGACCGCGCACCTTATGGAAGCCCATAGGGTGCCGTGCTCTCCGTCATTGCGTACCCCATAAGGTGGTACAGAGCTCCAGCCGCGTGTGAGAATCCATTCCGCGCGATTTCACAGGACTTGCGGGGGGGCCCCTCTTCCTTACTACCGAAATTCACCTTTTTTNCCGATCGCCTCCTTTCTTTTCTACGCTTCTTCGTGTTTGAAGTCTCAAGAACTCTATCGCGTAAACTCGAGCCTCCTCGTGACGGGCGAGTGCTGTCAAAATGAAAAATTAGGCTGTGTAAAGTATGTCTTTATTCGGCGTCTATATTCCAGTAACATTGGAATTATGAATGGGAACGTAATTATTATATAATATAAGAGAGTTTGATTTCTATTTCTCAACAGCTGATGATTCTTATGTATTTTTAGCTGCTTAAAACAGTTCCATCATCTTCACATATTTTGAGAAATCAAGGATATTATTTTTAAAAAGAATTATGAATTTAAATAATTTACAATTTTTTACTTCATTTATAAATCACGGAATAAAAATACATCAGAATCATCATAGAATTCTTATATTCTTCAAAAGAAAGCTGAAACTCGAATTAAAACTTAAGAATTGAAATTTTGTATATGAATTTACATATTATATATTACATATATAAGAAATTCAAAACGAGAGATTCTAAAAATTGAAAGGTAATGTATTTTTTTGAAAATCATAATCTTTTTCAGTATAAAAGAAAGATTAATTATCATTGAGGAAGGAAAATATTAATCAAAATTTGTTGTTAATGTTATAATTATTCGATTTTACCAAACCATTGATAATAATGTAATAATATTCCAAGAAATTTTATCTATACGTTTAAATAATTTCAATACCAACTTAGATACTTCATTTTACTTAACGCAGTTCACAGAACTTGGTCGTCAACGCGAGTAATTTTCTCTGCGCAAAGTAGAGGCTTATTTTCTACGGCGCTAACCGAACGGTAACGGCACTTTTTCGTGGTCGAATACCCTGTTGAAAGTTTCCTGACCGGCGCTTTTGTAGCATTAGCCGCGGGTAACGACTCGCCTTGCGTACGAAATCGCCGTGAATTCGACAAGCGGAGAGTTTGATTGTTCGCGCGAATCGCAACACTGGGTGCGAAGAAGTGGAGTCGGAAAAAGCGATTGCACGCGATTTAAAAGCTCCAATGATCGAGACGGTCGTTATCCGCGATATCATATGAATAAATAGGAGACTTAATAATAAATATTAGGAGACTTAGTAATAAAAAGGAGAAATAAAGTAACTATTAACTTAATTAAAGCAATTTGGTAAATTACTAGAAACTTACTTTTCTGCATTCTGGATGCAATTATAATAATTTACTAAAACGCAGTTCTTGCAATCTAGCAAGAAAACAAGCATCGTGTGTCGCAGGCTTAATATGATCAATCGGGAAGAAAATGGCACTTCTATAAGTCGGTTTTATCTTCATTATTTAAAAAAAACAATAGAAAGTAGACATAAAAGAGCTCAAATAAATTAAAAACGAAATAAAAACGATATAATAGGCTACAAACAACATTTGTTTTTTATTACATTTGTATTTATTACATAATATTTATTATATAATAAATATTAAATATAATAAATACTTATTTATATTATTATATAAATTTTAGCATCGAAATCTTATCGATACGTATAATAGCATCTATTGTTTTTATTTTACTTTTTTCTTTATTTCTTCTTTCTTTACTAAAAAAAAAAATTAACATCTATTTTGTCATAATTATTGTTTTCCTCAGTAGAGATATGAAATCGTCAAAAAAGAAGGTTCCTAACCTCGAGGTGATTCTCATGCCGAGCTGATCCTCGCGGACCTAAGCGTTCTCATCGGGGTCTGCGCGCGTGCGAGGTGGAGGATTAGGTGGAGGAGCCGGTTACGAGAAAGGTTAAATAGGTGTCGGGTGGCGGTAGTTCTCGAAAGGTGGGTGTACTCGTTAGTGTGTGAGCCCGCCTACCGTCCAATACCGTGGCTGGTTTCCCAGAGGACTCCCTGGTCTCTCTCATGTGGCTTTTCGTGGTCCCCTCTCTTTCCTTCTTCCTGCCGTCGTTTTCTGCCGGCACCACTTCACTGGAGAACTTCGACCGTGTACGTGTGTGCGTACGTATGTGCCTGCGTTACGTGTGCGTGCATCGCGCTTTGCATCGCGCGCGATAATAGTCACGAGTGAGACCCCCTTGACGCGCGCTCTTCGTCTCAAGATCGTCCGAGATACCGGGTCGACTACTGACGAAGCTCGCAGTTCTCAGAGCATCGCGATCGACGAAGGATCGATCGGTGACTCGCGCGATCCTGACCAACCCGATGGGATTCAGCGAAGAGGTTCAATGCTATTATACGACTATTATCACAGTACATCAAATGCCTAATCACTCTCGATGAAAATCACAAAAACGGAATCAAGAGGAAATAATCGAATGACACTTGGCAAACGAGTTGGATAAAATTACGCCGATCAAGAATTTTGAGAAACGGAGTTACCTGTGTCTTGAGATTTTTGATGTGCAGTGTGTGATGAGAATTAAATTATTTTGAAGGAACAAGAACGCACACGCGCGAGTGCCTTAAATTGGAATTAAATTGGAATCGAAAGCTACTTGCTAATTGACATCCGGAGCCACTTAGTTTTATAACGACATTTCAATTGATACGCTTTAATGATATTTGGATTGATATTTTCATTGTTACCTTACCATAATGTGTTAGTAGATTTATCGATTTACGTGACCTGAACGCTGATGTTCTAAATCATTAAGGTACCTTTGTAGCGATTTCAACTTATTTTAATACGAATAACAACATCGACAATCTAAATATTAATATTCACGATTCCATACTGATTAACTCAATGGCAATACTTCAGTTCGATATTTTGGACACGTAATGTGGACTTCTTGTTAAACCGAAAATCGATCAAGGTGAATACAAAAAAATAAAAAGACAAGATGCTTTTCAAAGGCAACAGTTCACGGCTGGAATTGTTGATTGGAAAGATCCACGCACACAAGGAACCGTCACAGGATGAGCAACACAAATCTAAAGGTTTGTAGATGTGCCTCTCTCTCTCTCTCGCTTTCTCTTTCTCTCTCTTCCGTATCTTTCTTTTCCTCTTTGCCTTTCTTCTATATCTCTGTTTTCTATCTATGTATACCTCAAGTTCTGCTACTTTTCCACGAAGTTTAGCATTATCGTCGCGTTCTTTCATATTATTTCACAACTTTTTATTCGCCACTGCAGAACTTCGACGTATTCATGTGTGGAATTTTCCACCCGTTAAATTTGCAAAAATTTGACTAATTTTGAATGACCAAAAATATAAAAAAATATTATTGAAAAGTTAACCGATACGAAAGTATTCTCATTTAAGCTCGAATTTGGAATTCAGTTTATATTGATACGGGAGACAATTTAGAGAAGGCAACCTCGCTGCCTGACTGTATTTACATTTCTTGTACTTATTTGTTCCGCATAGTAGAAGGAATTTATTCATCCGCTGATGTTTACTTAGCTTGGTGCTAAGTAATTCTGATATATCCTTCCTTTACTTCAAAAGTAATAAATTAATTAATTAATAAGAAATTATTTAAATTAATTAATTTAATTTCCCAGGAAAAAGAAAAACTATTTTTCAATTTGACAACAATTTATTGATTAATCAAATATACATTTTTAAAAAATTTTCGAATTTTATTAAATATTTATTTAAATATATACTAACGAAATATTTACTATATGTAATATATATATTTATTTAACTTAAGTATAATTTTTTATTCTAGTTCTGTTAGAATTGCGTTTCAAGACCGAAGATAAATTCACGCAGTTTTAAGGATTGGATATTAGTACATAAATTCACACAGAATTATTTCAGCACAACAGATCCAATTTATTTCTGAGATTTGTGGTAATTTTTTTATTTTGAATAAATGTTTACTTACTATAAATAAATATTTCGTTAGTATTATTTAAACAAATATTTAATAAAATTAAGTAAATTTTCTTTTCAGTATAATATTGGCAAGAACATATTCTTAACATGATTAAATTTCTTCATTCATTAACATGGTCATTTTCTTGATTTTTGTTTCCAACCCTTAAAGATTACATGTATTTTTTAACAAAATGGAAGGGTTATAAAAAAATTACAAATTTTTTTTATATTGTATTTGAAAGCATTAATCGCCTCCNGTAATACAAAGTTTGGCAGCAATTTAGTACCTGGATTAAAAATTATTTCAATAAGAATTAATAAATGTTTTTAAAAAATAATTAAGATGAAATGAGAAAATTTTCATTGGAATTATAAAATTGTATTATTAAATATTAATATAAATATTTACTTTATTGAACTTCATGCGTATATAATGTTCATTTTTAATGGAAAGTACAAATTCCCAATTCCAGTCATTTTTGGCAAAGATTCTCTCTTTTTCTCTCTCTGTACATCTGTAATATATTCTTAAAAAATCATTTGAAACCTTTTTGAATTGTGATTTTAACGATTTTTTATGAAGCTGAGTTAATTAACTTATTCATGGTAATATGCTTTTGAAGTAAGGGAATGATATAGGGATTGTCATGACAAAAAGAGCAAGGGTTAGTGTATTTATAATTGCGTCTCATTTCACCATCTTTAGAATCAATACTTTTCGTGGTGATCTCTCTTTCGTCCCTCGTTTCTTATTTCTGGTCCCTCGCCTCGATCAGAAATTGCTGACTAATCGCATTCCGTTAAAGCAGACACGTGGCGACATTACACGTGCAGAATCCGAGCGTTTAAAACGCGACATGACATTTCATACATATAAAATTCATGATATTATCTAGTCTACTTAAACTTAATTTCAATTGTAACTTAAATGTAACTTATCTAAATTCAGATATGATTAATTTAATCATATGTTAAGTTTGAGTCATACGATTCAAACTACATATCAGCTAGCAGATTCGCTTGCTCAAAGTGTTCTAAAAATTACTTTCCTACTTCTTATTTTCCTTCCAGTATTTATCTTTATGAATTTTCGATCTCTCGTTGAAGTCCTCAAATCGACTGTTGCGTGTAAATTAAGCTCGAAGGCGAGCTAGCATGAATTATTATTACTTGCGTGAATCCCCCCGTGACAAATGTTCATCCTTATGCGATAAATAACCGATCTATAATCACATGCACGCATATGTATGGCTTTTAAGCATGCTACGATTGATGACGATCGCCAAGAACAAGTTGATACAAAATAGCTTCCTGACGAGCGCACTGTTAAACTTTGTCGCTGGTAACAGCAGCGATAATTTTACTACATAATTGCGAGCGGACAGCGTGAATAGTTACAGTTACATTGCTTGGTGTCAAACATCAATGTCAATGCTTTGAAACGATTGTACGAAATCTGAACATATTGCTAAAGCAGTACAGTACAATTACCTTGTATTAATTGTCGAAGTTGTCAAAGTGATTAGAAAAATATTTCCAACGATTCTAGAATCAAAATAATTTCAAGGAGATATTTCTAATTATCTTAAATCCAAGATGTCCCAAAATTCGTAACCCAAATATTATAGCAAGAAGGTTTTTGAAAAATTTAGTAAAAAATTATTTGTAAATTTTTATTTTAGGCAATAATTTCTTAGATATAAGGGTTTAAATATGGCCAATTATAAACTAAACGTTTAGATAGTCACCTGTGAATATTAGCGAGCTGGAGTGTGCGCTTACCAACGCTCACTAATACTACTGCACGCGCGACTTATGGACAAATGGCTATCTATAAACGTGATCTGTAATTTACCATACTTAAACCTTTATTATCTCCAATATTACCGTTTAAGATAAAAATTTATAAATAACTTTTTTACTTAATTTTTTAAAAACTTTTTTACTATGGTATTTTGAGCAAGACTCGGTAAAATAACTGACTTAGTTAAAATAAAAATACAAAATAAAATTTAAAATAAAAAGTATAAAATAAGCTCTAGAAATTTGCAGGGATCGGTAAAAAATTGATACGACTTTTTTAAAATAAAAGATAAAATCGATTTTAAAAATATAAATAATTAATTATATTTTTTAAATATAATTGTTTAAAATATTAAATAAGAAATAGGTCAGAAAAAGTTATTTAAATTAATAAAACTGTTTTATCTTAAAAAAAAAAATAAGACATTTATTTTTTAGTTTTTATTTTGAATAATTTCTTCTGATCTATTTCTTATTTCTTATATTCACATATTCTAAGTAGAATTATTTTAAATACGATCGACCCTTAACTGATACGACTTATTTAAAATTGTAAGAGTCGTTAAAAAACTGATGTGACATACATTTCAAATAAAAAAATATAAAATAGATTTAAAAAATTTATTTAAAATATATGATATAGATGATACGAGATTTTTAAAGAATAGAACATAGATATTTTAAAAAATATAAAAAATATGTAATAGCTTTTGAAAACTTATTTAGAATATTAAATAAGAAATAAGTCAGAAGGAATTATTTAGAATAATAAATACTAAATAACTCTTTTATTCTTTTTTATTAAAAATACAATACATATTTTAAATGATCTTTTCTTAAATACGACTGATAACCTGATTTTGAATTACGAATTTTGGAATCCTCTGTATAATAAAGTTTATTTATTTCAAATCTATTAATAAATCGAAACGGAATATAGTCGCATAACAGAATCCGCGATAGAAACCCTTCGGTTTCTTAGATTGATTTAAAAAGTATTCATAAATGAGTCGAAACTAGTCGAAAAATTAGAACAGTACACTGGAGAAAATAAAGTGTCTGGTATTTGTAACTATAATTGTATCGTAAAATAATTATGATTAGGAGCTCCATTTTTATAATTATTGAGTATAGCTATGGTAATGTATTACTAATTTTACATGTGTGCGTGCATGTGTGTGTCTACTTATAGTTTTCTATAAAATAGTTCTATATAAAAAAATTCTACAGTTGACACATAAAATAATTATGAATATGGTCACAGTAAAATAATTATTGTTAATAGCTCCACTTTTATAGTTATTAATGCATAAGTATAATTATTACTATTACTAACATTGTAGTAATACTATAAAAATGGAATTTTTAATCATAATTATTTTACTATGCGCGCGCCATTACAATCACAAATACTAAATACTTTCCTCCCAATATGGAAAAAGCAAAGAGGATACTTTCCCTATTCCCTATTGATGGAATATGAACCGTTGTCGCAGGTCCGTGTTACGTCACTGGCGCGAAAATCCGCGCGAAGCGATCCGGCATAAGTCACAATTAACGAAGGCGTTAAGTCGGGGCCCCTATTAATAAGCGTCGTCGAAGCGCTCCTAAAAATAGTTCTAGGGGACACAAAGCGACAACAGCACCGTCGACGGGATGCGGCACAGGTTGCTAACGCGTGCATCGGCAGCCTGCGCCGCTAAATGTGCCTATTTTCGCCGTGATGACACATCGTCGCCGATCGGACACGATCGCGAATTAAATAAGAGTTTCTCTCGAATTGAAAGGTCTCTTCTTCGAGTCACTCCCAACAGAAACTCTCATATGGCACAGACGGTATGTATAGTGTTCGTATGTTAACTGGACGCGTTCTCGCCGTACATTTAGAAATTCCTGAAAATCACTCAATCAGAGGATTAGTTAAATATAACAATAACACAATAGACAGGAAATACATTTTCTATTTATAAGAATTGATTTGCTAAAATGCTTTTCTAGCTTTTGTTACACTAATCAGTCATGTTCTTTCACACCTAGACAGCCTTTCGCCAAAGTGAGTGACTTTCTCAGCGTCCACTCGAAGAACCATCGAAGCGTGTGAATCAGTTGTAGTGCCAAATGAGCTAATATATAAATGCTCGATGCAACGTGAAAAAATAAGTTTCTTATCCCTTCGAATATGAACCATGAATATCTGCACATATCTATACGATATATTATAAATTGCTTTATCTTTAAAAATTATTATTTTTCAAACAATAGAATAGAAAAAGCTACGAATCAAGCTAGGTTCTAGTGTTAGTTGAGGAATAAACATTTACTGCGTTCAGCAGAGAAAAACTAATCATTAACGCTTAGTGATTCTTTAATATATTTGGTTTTTATCTTTTTTTGCTGAATCTAAGTGTAGGAACTAATCATATTAAAGAATTATTAAGCACTAACTGATTAGTTTCCTCTGTAGAACGCAGCTATTAAGTTGCAAAAAAAAACATATGAAATAATGAAAATGTTACAAAGAACGATGTAAAATATGACAAACGTTTCTACACACATACAATCTCATTAGATTATTTTTAGTATCGCGCGCGCGAATACAATGTATATAACAAAGATAAAAAACTTAAAAACAAATATTTATATATTATAAAAAAATGTATAGAAATTAATGACAATTTAATTATTTTGTTTGATGTTTTTCCTCTTCCGGAAATAAAAATGTTTATTTTAATATCTTTTTCGTTTTTATTTTCTTATTTCATTAATTTCATTCTGGAGAATGATTCTTGAAAAAACCTTAAAAATGCGATTTCCGATACGTATTCAAACCTCATCTTTTGAGCGACACGATCATCGCGATAATTCGCGCGGAAACGCGGAGCCTGGGCGATGTCCTTCTGAGAGAGGAAGAGATCGAGCCTCGTGAGGATGACGTGTGGGTGGAGGATACGAGCCATTTACGCAGCATCCATGACGGCGTACCACGATCGTCGTATCTCTCGTAATCTTCTGGGTGGCGGTCTCTCTCGCGCGCGTAGACTGGGATTCCGCAAAATCTCTTAAATCGACTCGTGGGTGTCGATCCATCGCCGGAGTCGAGGACAAATGAGGAAACGGCCAACTAGCCGAGTCATTTCCACCATTTACGCGGCGCGCCTCGCTTCGCCTCTATCACGAAGTGCTCTCGGTGATCTCTCTGGTCTTTATTCCCGGCAATTATAAATTATTTGTGATTAGCCGGCGTGACTATGCCGGAAGTAGCGACGCGACACGCTCCCTCAGCGACGTGGAGGAGATTAAGCCTGATTTTCTGTGACAGAGACGCGGGAGTTCCCTACTTGACCCGTTTGCTCCAGAGTTATTTGACGTTTCGCGCCAAAGTCACTACTTCCGAATCATTTCACGCATTTGGAAGGTGTTGATTGCAATACATTCCGTCGAAGTACCAATGAATTATTATACACTTTTCCATAATATGAATATTTCAGTTTCTTTGCGAAATGATACACAGAAAGATGATTTTGCTGAAATATTTAAAATTGGCGTTATAATATTATTATATGAAGCATCTTCAAATAGAAAAGAACACGTTTATTTAATTACAACACCCGACTGTTGAATTTAATGTCAACTAGACGTAACTCTGCGTTTTAAGAATATTATTGAATTACTGAAGATGGCCAGATTGTAGCCGAAACGTTTAATGTTTTAATTAATAATAATTAAATATCACAAACTATAACTTGTGCTGTGGTTTTTTATGCTCTTCTTTTTATATGTTTTGAAATATTAAAAAATTTAAGTAAATATAGATCTGAAAATAATTTTGTTAGACTACCAAATAATTATGCAAAAACTCATGATGAGTAATACCTCAAATTTTTAACATTTTAGCAATTGGCTCATATTTCACATAATTACTTAATGGGTTAATAAAATTATTGTCACAGATCTATATCCAGCTAAATTGTTACAATATATACTTTAAAAAATCATTTCCGTATACATGTAGTTAAAAATATTACAATAAGCTATCTAATTATAAATATATTAGGTGTAGTAAAAATAATGGATTTCTTTTTACTACACCTAATATATATTATTTAAACAAACATGTTACAATGTTTTGTAAGAATTACTTACTGGAAAAGTCTCAAATGAGGTGTCAGGTAACCCTGAATTAACGAAGAAGGCGACAATCGCGCGAGATGTTCTGCCTGTTGAATGTACCCTAGCACAATCAGGGGTCGTGCAAGACCGCAATCTTTTTCGAGCCAGTCAAGGCTCGGGGGTTAATGGTACGAGTTTTACTGTCTGCGCTCGTTACAAGAACGATATAAAGGGACACATAACAGGCGAGGTGAGAGATCCGTAACATTGTTACGCATACACATGACGAGTTTCTAAATAGTAAGTCGTCTGGAACGTAAAGCTCAGTCTACAATTGCAAGCAAAGGCGTAGTTGTAAGTGGTTGCAGTTGTAAGAATTAACCAATCACAGCTGAATATTCTCCTCATATTCAACTATGATTGGTCAGTTTAACTGCAATTTTATAACTACGCTTACGCAATTGTAGAATGGGCTTATAAAAGCATTCTCTTCTTATGACACTCGCGAAGAGATCTTGAAAAATCTTCTAAAATTAAGATAAAAAAATTGTTTATGATATCGAGACGATTGAGATTATTGAGATTCTTCTTCTATATTGATTTCAGAGGCCCTAGGAACCGGAAGTTCCTCGTGGCACAGCGAGGATGGTGGGCCCAACTCGCGTCGTGGCGGCGAGACGCCGTCCTCTTGCGCGACGCCGACATCGGCCAGCTTCCCGTCGGAACCCGAGGTTGATGTCGACGTCAGCGTCAATCCCGACGGCAATAACCCCGCTGCTCCGTATCCATGTCAATTCTGCGACAGAACGTTCCCGCGGCTCAGCTACCTGAAAAAACATGAACAGGTAAGAATGATATTCCTCGATAATTGGATATTCCCGGGCTATTAATAGCTCGTTATTGTTTGAAACAAAGAATGCAAATGTACGTCTAATTCAAATATAGTTATTTGCAATATAAAATGATTAGAGACAAAAATGTTAAGTCTGTAAAGAAGGATCAAACGTTTCATTTTGTTTTATATGAAATGATAATATATTTCTTGTAAGATATGACAATATTCTTAGATTATTATATGAATAATAAGGAGATTACTTATAAGGAGAAATTTCTATAGTTTGATTTGAAAGGCTAAAAATTATATGATTTTCAGAAATGTTTTTAAAAGAAATAAATTAATATATTATATAATATAAAATTTTCTTAGACTTTATTTACGTACAAAATAGATATTTAAAAATATTTTTTNAGACAGTTAAAAATATTTTTTGTGTCCTTATCACATAAAAAAAGGTACACATGATATGCAAGACGTATTAAAAATTTATTTCTTGTCTTTGACACGCTTTCGTTAATTCTATCTGAGACAAAAAAGCCAAAAAAATTATTAACACATAGAGGTTACAGTATTATTGGAAATAAAAAAAGCAATCGAAAATTGTTGCCAAAAAGCTGACTAACTGAATTGTTATTTTACGTTACTTTTATGAATACTTTTAACAATATACTTTCGAGACTGCCAAATTTCCGAAAACAATTTAGAAAAACAATTTTTTGGCCTGCCAAACCAGAATCTCCTTAAAGGTAAATAATATCCATGTAACATTCTAGGAATATTCTGTGCTTATAAGATAATATCATCTTAATGAAATCTTTTTTCTTAGATTTATTCATACAATTTTTCAGATTTTTTATATCGCAGAATTGTTTAAAATATAGAATTCTTGTATAATTTTTTTTAGAAAATTTTTTAATATAAGTTCAAACGTCTTTTTAGAAGTGCTGAGAAAATCCACATTTTTTCCTAGAATGCTTTATAATTATAAAATTTCTTATAATTTTTAAATTTCCAAAAAAAATCATAAAGTAAAAAAAAGTTGAAATATTTTTTAGGAAATTTTATAAATTTAAAAAAAAACACGTAAAAAAATTTTTTTTTCATTTCTACAACAATTTTTTTGCCAATTTTTTTGTATATTACTAATTGTTCCTGCATTCCCATAAATACATTTCTTTAAAAATGCTGTGATCTCGCGTCCATTTAAAACTGCCTAAGACACAAGGTCGTATGGAAAAAGAACTAAACCGAAAGGATTAATGACATTCGTGACATTCATGACATTCGAACATTAATATGCGCATCGTGCATAAACCTCTTCTCTCTTCTCGCGCCATGTGAGAAAAAATTCGAGGTGTGATTCCGCGAGGTCGACGAGTCCTGTACGCGGGCAAGTTAACGCGTACATTTCCACGCCGCGAATGTCCTACGACATGCGAGCGCGAGTGCCATGTCCTGCGGTGAAGAGACGCGTGGCGAGTTCTCTCCTTTGGATTTTTCTGTTTTGCATGGCGGTGGCATTAGCTCGTTCTTCCGCGTCCGAGGCCGGCCGACGCGGGTCATCATCGGGTCAGAATCTGTAGCGTTGTGTCCATAACAGGTTGTACCGGTTATCAGGTTATTCGTCCAGGTGGCGGCCGTCTCTTCAGCCTCCTCTTACTTCTTCTTTCGCAACGCGAAAGTCCATTGCTGTACATACACGTGCGTGTGTGTATGTATGTGTGCGCGCTGTATAACGCGCAGATATGACTCCGATAATCAAGACGAGTACCCGAGTCTAGGCAGGCAGATAGCTGTCTATTTATGCTACGCACAATGCTGACTATGCTCTACCGACAATCGCAGTGAATAATCTCAATCCTTGTGGACCTATCGCGAAATTAACGTTGACAGATTCACAAACAGCTGAATTTTAAAGATTCCCAATATATCATGAATTCCAAGATTAACCCTAGAACCTTATCGATATTGGATAATACTATTGGTACATTTTTACGAGGAAGTGGGTACCCATAACACCAAATTTTCATACATCTCACACTATTAATGACAACATTTTTATAATGTAGACTTTTATAAATACAAATAATCTATAGGAATAGGAAATAAAGACCCATTACGGTCAAAGCTGGATTTTTAATGCTTAAATGATTCAATGTGAATTTATACACAGTAAAAAACATTTTTTGTATTTATGTTAAAAACAGTCCACTCAAATCCTTGTTAAAATTTTGTTGAATTTTTAATTTAACATAATATGATTATATTATTTGAATATTTAGTGTTAAATTAAAATTTAACGTTTCTCAGTGTTAAAATAACACAATTTATAGGTAAGTAAACAAACAATAACATAAAAATAATGTAGTTTTAAAACATAAATTCTAAGAATAAATGAATAAAATATGTGTATTGATTTAATATTATAAATGTTAATTTTATTGAAGAAATATGTTCTCTGTACAACTAGTTACATATTTTATATTTAAAAAGGTACAGATATTTTGTGTTATTTTCTCTTTATAACAGTAAATATCTGTTAAATCTATATATTACATATGTTAAATATCACAGAGGCATCGTCTAAACTAAAAATATAAAAATAATCTAATTTCAATTAAATTTATCATTATAAATGTGTCAATTTAACGTAAAACTGTTTTTAAATTGTGTCAAAGTATTATGCTTCTTGTGTTAATTTTTTACATAATATTTGTGTTATTTTTTGATATATTTATTTTATTAACACAAAAATTTGAATAGACCGTTTGGAACATGTGAAATGTGTTAAATTTAACACAAACTTTTTTACTGTATATATACTATATATGTACATGTGTGTGTGTGTGTGTGTGTGTGTGTGTGTGTGTGTGTGTGTGTGTGTGTGTGTGTGTGTGTAATATTTGTAGTTATTTAATTGCGCGTCAAATTAACTTTTTCGAACTTAAAAACGCAACTAAACTACTGAAATAACATCACAATTAAATTTTGATGCTCAATACAAATAATCTAATTATTAATTAAAAAGGAAACAAAAAATAAACACACTATCAAATTCAATCTTGCTGACTACTGAAGGAATAGTATTTAATGATCTTGTTCACTTGTACGTCAAACTTACGTACGATGGCATTTTAGAATTAAACATTCAGAAGTAAAAGAAATAGCGAAAAAAACAGCTAATAAGATTTAGTTATTTATCTCACATTCTTGGTCTTTCAGTGAGTTGACATTTCTATTTTACATCACTTTTAAGTTTACACAGAAAAAATAATTTGTTAATAGCTATCAAATTTTTGTAGTAGTTATTTAAAATAGATTCAACCAAATTAACATAACTAAAACATAATTTTATCCTTGCGGTCCTTTCTGTTTAATCTTACTAAATTTTTGTGAAGATAAAATTATAATACATTAATCAAAATTAGTTTGATTACATTAACCAAAACATTTGGTTGAATCTATTTTAGATAGCTATAATCAAATTGTTTTTTCTGTATATATGCCCAACATGATATTTAATTAGTTATCGTTTTAATTTAAATTATTAATTCGCTTCCCTTGAATCTTTGGGAATGTTTCATTTCAAGAAAAAGTCACGATTTGTTTAAGACTGGGAAATAATCAATTATTTTTTTATATTTTATATTAAATTAACAAATACAAAAGACTCTTAATGCTTAAAAGCAATATAAAAAAAGAAAAGGTATATAAGAGTCAGTTATAAAATATATTGTCGAACATAAAATATATTGGATCTATCATGAAGTTAGCAGATATTCTATTAATATAAAAATGACAGTTTCCGTAGCACTCTCTTTTTCATAATTCTACAATTCTATATACAAATAAGAAAGTTTTGTATTTTTTTATACTATAGGTGGTGAACTTAATTCCTGTTTTTTATCTCCAAAATTGATTTGTTTCGAAGGGAAAAAGAATGAATACCTCAATCAAAGTAATTTCCTCCATTTTCTACTACTTTTTTCCATCTCTCCGGCAACAGAGTAATCCTACGACGGTAGAACGCGGTGTCTTTCGAGGCGATCCACTCATCAATCCATTTTTGGACTTCTTCGTAACTGGAGAAGTGTGTCCGTAAGTGCGTGTTGCATCGATCGGAAGAGATGGTAATCCGACCAAGTCTGGAGAGTATGCGGGAGGATTTCCCATTCAAGTTGTAAAATCGTCTGCTTCACGCTTTCCGCAACATGCATTATGCAACAAAATAACTTAGCGTCGATTGTTGGCTACGGATGATCTTTTTTGCATCAACTCGTCACTCAATCGGCATAATTGCTGTTTGTAGCAATCAGCTGTAACGGTTTCATTTGGACGCAAGAGCTCGTAATACAGCACACCTTCCTGGTCTCACCAAATGCAGAGCAGGTCTTATGCCCGTGAATATTCCTCTTTGGCATTGAAGCGGATGGTTGGCCGGAGTCCACCCATGATTTTTTCCGCTTGGAATTAAAAAATCAAAATAAATCCATTTTTCATCGCCAGTCACGATGCGCCAAAAAACTCTTTCTTCTTTGCCAGGCAAGCAAAAAAGTCGCAATAGACAAACGATTCAAAATGGGATTTTCTGACAACTCATGTGGTAGCCATCTCCCTTCCTTATGAATCTTTCCCATGGCATGCAAGCGTTTTGAGACGATCTTTGGAGTAACATTTAACGCTTTCAACAACTCTAAAAGCGTTTGAGTTGGATTCTCATCGAGCAATTCTTGCAGCTCGACATCTTCAAATTTTTTCGACTGTCCTGAACGTTCTTTATTTCTTACATCAAAATCACCATTTAGGAAGCGGAAGAAACCAAAATCTACATGTTCTTTCCGATGGAATTTCATCACCATACACTTCGAATAATAAGCGACTCGCTGTGATTTTCTTGAGGTCGAAGTAGCACGTATCGGAAAACAGTTTATCGCGATTTATTTTCAATCAATTGGAAAATCTTTTTGGCATTGAAAAATCTAACATGTGAGGATTGAATCACTTTCAGTGATATCTAAACTACAGAAGACATACAATTTCACATCGAAACTCGCCAGCGTTGAAACCAGCACCCTCTAGCAGCGAGCGACAGAAAATTAAGTTCACCATCAATAAAAGAACAAATACGAAAATAGGGTATGCTACAGTTGGAAAAAATGTGTTGAATTTAACATAAATAAAACCCAAACGGTCCACAAATTTTTTAATTAATTTTACATAACATGAATATGTTAGAAGGTAACATAAATATTAAAAAAGAGAATAAATACAAAGAAAGATAACATCGACACAGTTTATAAACAAACCATGAAAGCATATTTTTTGTCAGAAAATTAACATTTATGATATATTAAATTAACAATTTTATTCATTTGTCTTAGAATTTACATTTTAAAATACATTATATATTATTTGTTCACTTACTCATAAATTGTGTCATTTTTACACCAAAAAACATTGAATATCAATTTCACAAAAAATCTTTAAATAACATAATCACATTATATTAAATTAACACTTGAATATGTTAAAAAATTCAACACAAACTGTTAACAAGAACGTGAATAGACTGTTTTCAACACAATTACACAAATTTTTTTATTGTGTAATTTCGCGAATCTGACATAATACTTTCTCTTCTAAAATACAAGAAAATGATAAATTTATTACCTTTATTACCTTTTTTACAACATTTTCCATTAGTTCTACTAGAGATCTACTAATAAATGCACTTTCAAGACAAAATTCCAACAATTACCAATTTTTATACATTTCAAATACAGAAATCAGCACGACACTTGGAGAAAAAGTCGCGCTTATTACTACTTTAAAGCAGTGAATTTGTATTTTTAAAATAGTAAATTTGTGTTTCAAAATAGATAATTTGTTTTTAAAGCAGTGAATTTATGTTTGTAAAGTAGTGAATAATCTCTATTACAATAATATCTATTACAATAAGAAATACTTACAACGCATTTGCGGCCATAGGGAATAAAAATGTGACCTCAGTGCGTGATTGCATCGCAGTATTTTAGGTCAGTCGTCAGAGATGAAAATGACAGCGAAAAAGAAAGAAATTTTTTACAGGTATTTTATGATTTTAATTAACAGTGAGGTATAAAAAGATTTAAAAGTGCTACAACATTAAGGGGGGCATTTGGAGGTAATTAAGCAATAAAGTTTTTTTTATTTTTCGATTAAAACTCAAAAACGAAAAGAGATATCGAAAAATGATAAGCAAGCTGTTTTGTTGCTGCTAAAATTTCTTACAAAATGAGTTTCTAACGAGTTTTGTACTATGAATAGAACCGGAGATACAGCGGTTTGAAGATGAGTGAAATTTCTTGAAAAACCGGCAAAAATAGGTATTTTTTCAATTATTGCCTTCTACATCGTTTTGAATGCATTGGAGAGTAAAAAGTGACATAAGATAATTTAAAGTAGACATCTTATTGAAAAAAATGAGCTTAAATTGAATTCAATACGATTAATACTTCCAGAGTTATTTAGCTCCAAAGTAGGCACTTTTTTGGCAAAATTCGTCCATTTCGTATATTATCGTTTAAAGTGTTTTTTTTTTTTCGTATGTATGATGAATTAATAATTAACAAATCTAACATTAATAAAATAAAAATTAATTGTTTTACATCAATGATGCAATGTAGAAAATTGGTGTTATAAATAACCGGGGTAAGGAAAATAACTGTGGCATAATAACAATTAGAAGCGCGCGCATTGTCGGATTTGTTTATGCAAAAGCTTGTTGAAGATTACACGTAAGTAACTTTTACAATTTTTCGTAATTTTGGTCTCAATATTTTTATACATTGACATTTCAATATATCTGTGTACACATTAATTGAGATTATTATTATTATTAATTTCTTTTAAATGTGACCCTTATATACTCGTATATAACTTTTACATTTAACCTCAAAATTTTTAATCTTACTTTCCATTTTTCACATTAGTTTGAACATTTAATTTTCTATTGGGGCTATAGAAGAATCATTTTTTTCTCCCCTGTGGTTAGTTGTAACGTGTTACAATATCTCTATGTCATATCTCATGTAACACAGCAACGCCTGCAAAACGTTTATGCTTGCGTTCGGTTTGGATAAACATATTCATAGCTTAATTTTTTCTTCTATCTTCATCACTCATTATTTGTAGAATCTTCATTTCAGACAAATTAATTTTTATTACTTTGACTAAAAATATCTCGTGATCTAAACGCTATAGCTACTTTTTTCATTCATCGGTTTGTTTTAAAAAGTAACGTCAGAAATATTTCCTTTTCGTTGAAAGATTGGATTTTTCCTGTAAAGAGACAGAAAATGAATTGATAAAAGAATTAGAGAAATGCTGATTATATACTATATGTAACGTAAAGCGATCATTCTTAGTATAACCTTGCCTCGTTGATGTAAAACAATTTATTTTTATTTTATTAATGTTAGATTTATTAATTATTAATTCATTATATGTACGAAAAAAAAAACACTTCAAACGATAATATGCAAAATGGACGAATTTTGTCAAAAAAGTGCTTACTTTGGAGCTCGATATCTCTGGAAGTATTAATCGTATTGAGTTCAATTTAAGCTCATTTTTGTCGATAAAATGTCTACTTTAAATTATCTTATGTCACTTTTTACTCTTCGATGCACTCAAAACGACGTAGAAGGCAATAACTGAAAAAGTACTTATTTTTGCCATTTTTTTAAGAAAGTTCATTCATCTTCAAATCGCTGTATCTTCGGTTCTATTCATACAAAGCTCATTAGAAACTCATTTTGTAAGAAATTTTAGCAGCAACAAAAAAGCTCTCTTATCATTTTTCGATATCTCTTTTCGTTTTTGAATTTTAATCGAAAAACCAAAAAAAAAACTTTATTGCTTAATTACTTCCAAGTGCCTCCCTAAATGTTGTAGCACTTTTAAATTTAATCTTTTTATACCTCACTGTCGATTAAAATAATTTCTCTAAATAATTTCTTCCTTTTTAAAACCTCTGGCGACTGACCTATTTTGTGGTTGTGACAGATTTCTTAACCTGAATAGTCGTCAACTTAAAATATTTCGGTTCATAAAACAGAGCGACACTTTTTTCTTCTCAAATCTTTATTTTTACACAAAAACGCATCAATTCAGTGTATTTTTATCAAAATTTGATATGAGCGGGCTCTTCTTAATACCATATTTACCGTTAACTGTAATGGTGTTACAATGTACTCTGGCGATGCGGTAATTTGAACTCCAAACTGATGTACAAATTTATATAAATATATTTGAAACCATAGACATAATAACAGACTGAGCATGAGGTTTGAAATGTGAAGACTAGGTAGAAAAGGACAATGGATGCTGTATAGCTTTCTCTTTCTGATTAGGAAAGAGTTGAGGGGGGGGGAGTAAGATGTAAATATCTTGTTCTCTGTTCTTTTTTACCTGATCTTCATGCCAAAGTAGAGGACACACTCGGACTATTCTTCTTATGTCTATATTTAAAACCACTTAAAAATATAAAAAAAAACATAACTTGAGATAACGTATTTTAGAATTAATAAAACGAAAACATGATAAAAAGTATTTTATTTGAAAGTTTAAAGCAAAAAAACTATAACATCATAAATTTACACTTACGTGGCTTATTTGAGCACCCTATATATAACTTCTTTTACACGCGCGATTGTTATGAGGCAAACGCAAGTCTCGATACCGGCTATTTTTGTTCTTCATATGATTATCTTATCTGTTACCATTAAAAAAAATATACATATTATTACAATTAACTTCCGTTACAACTGTCCTCCCTTACACTTAACGTATTGTAATTATATTGCGTTACTTTTATAAATTATCTTTTCAGATTTAAATGCAATTGTTATCTCATAAACATCTTATTTTTAATTATTGTTAATAAATAACATTAGAATAACGGAAATAATTTGTAAAAAAAAAATTAACATTGAGACCCATGATTACATTAATAAAATTAACGAAAAAAAAATTGAAAATAGGAATGTAAAATACCATAATTACTTTAGAAAAAAAATGATAAGTTAAAAAATTTTATTTATTATTTTATTTAATTTTAAGAAAATTTCTGCGGAGACCAACAAAAACTGAGGAGACTAACAAAAACAAGATTATCACAAAAAATGAATTTTAAAATTCCCTGACTTTTCCAGATAAAAATAGGAAATTTCTCTCTCCATGATCAATATAAAACATATAAAAATTTTAACTTTAGAATCAAGGATTGTAAGAAAACTAGCATATTTTGACACAAAACTGAAAAGAAGCTTATAAGCTTCTTTATGCTACTAGTAGCACAATAAAATTTTGGGGGCAAATTCAACAAAAAATAAATTAGTATTGGAAAAAAATGCAGTTATGATGAAATAGAGCGATCAAATAAAATTACTGAATAAAATATAAATTTTTATTATTTTTTTTAAATCGTTTAAAGCGCACGAGTTTTGAACGTATT
This sequence comes from Acromyrmex charruanus, assembly GCA_017607545.1. Classification (NCBI taxonomy): domain Eukaryota; kingdom Metazoa; phylum Arthropoda; class Insecta; order Hymenoptera; family Formicidae; genus Acromyrmex; species Acromyrmex charruanus. The sequence goes on along the minus strand of JAANIC010003518.1, from coordinate 551,267 downwards.
TGATTATAAACGTCAGATATAATATTTAAAAAATTATAAAAATTATTTGAAATAGGAGCAGTTTAAGGCAATTTTGAGCAAAGTTCAAAATTTCAGTCTCTTTTACATTTTCCTCTGACTTTTCTCGATTTTCCATGATCAATTTTAATTTCCCTGACTTTTCCCGGTTTTCCAGGTTTGTGACAATCCTGAAAAAGCTGTTCAGAAATTGACCATCATTTACTAAGCCGTTTGACCTGATCAGTTTCTAGTTACTTTCTGACCAGTTTCTAACCAGTATCTAATCAAGGATTTTTGGCCAGTCACTGAATAGTTACTGTCTAAATAAATTTAAAATAATAAGAACTAATTTCTAGTTAATAGCCAATTTCCCTAGACATTTCTCTACTCGAAATTTCGAACTTATTTAGTTTCGAATTTCTCAAATTCGGAAACAAATTGAATCGAATCTACTATGATTCAGTTCGATTCAATTCGATTCGAATTCGAACTAATTTGCATACTTCTAAATAATAGTATACATACATGAAGCTCGATCTACGTAAGACGCAGAACGCGGATCGCAGGTTGCAAAATTAGAAACTAACCTAACGTATTTTAATTATAATATAGTAATTTTTTTAATTATAATATAGTTGTAGGACGCAAAACGTAGGACGTAGAAAGTTCGATGAATTTCAACTCTTGCATCCTACGTATTGTCTGCTACCTATTAACAAACTGAAAACATTTCATTTGCGACCTGCGACCTGCGTTCTGCGTCTTATGTAGATCGTTTTAGATGAGGTCAAATAATGCTTTAGATGAGGCCAAATGATGAGGCCAAATGATGCTTTATAGAGAAATTGCTCGCAAATAGTTGAACGACTAATTATTTTTATATTTCTATATTGATGATAGCTGAAAACAGAACTGAAACGTCCATAATCATAAAACCACACTTACGAGATGTTATTATAAATATTTTGTTATAAATTATTTAAGCACCTCTACGCGGTGCAACTCATAATTTAATTCCTTATCTCTAGTTTCTAAGACTTATTTATTGTTAGTCACGCCTCATCGACAATTCATCAATGATACATTTTGACATCCTAATTATAATTGTATAGTCCTCATCAAATTTTTGTGATATATCTGGTTATTATCCGATTATCGAACAGAGTCGAGCACGCAAACCTTCTCGTCGCCATCGGTGAGTCGTCCAGTGGTCGGTGGTCTTTTGCGATCAGCTAAAAGACCGAGGCAGTGATCGCTTCGCCACCGCTGCACTGCATCATCCAGATTGTCTCTTCAAAGAAGCCGACGGCTCGAAAGTAGACCGGCACGGTCTTGTCGTACGTGCCAAGCTTACTTACTTTGTCACGACTATTTCGTAGCCAGAGAAGCGGCACGAGAAGCGCTTTAACTCTGTGAGCGGGAGCTCACAGCACAAAGAAGGTGACCGTATGGGATCATATCGGTCATCGTGATCTGGATGGGTGACGCGTCCCCACAGCCGACGAAGAGTCGACTCTACTTCTTCTTCTTCTTGCTCTGTGAAATTTGTCTTATCCTGTTCTACTGAGTCTTTTTTCTTCTCTCATATGTTTAATAAAGTTTCATGCGGAGTTTCGTTGAGATGTTAAAGGAATGCTGAAGTGACGGTCGAACTAGATCGATGTTGTACAGATTTTTTGTAATTTCAAATTAAAAATATGAATAATAGTGATATCTTACATTATCATTGTGTCTTACTCAAAAGTATATCTTTTCTTATCTAACATATGCCACGCTACCTCTTGCAATCAATCCAACACCTATTGCTAAACACAATTACTCTGTTTATGAGTCTTTGCTAAGTATATGTAATTTGCAATCGAATATAAATATTTTTTTTAAACTTTCAACCTTAATTCCATAAACTAAATATTACTCGTTCATATAATCTGAAGAGTGGCGCAATATCATTTTGTTCGTACGAGATAGAATATATAGAATATATAGAACTTCTATATTTAAAAAAAACATCTACATCAAATGACAGCTCTAGGTGTAAATTTTTAACTTTTTGATTTTATAAAGTCACCTCTGCTCCACTTTCTAATTTTGCGTTTATTTCCATCTTTTGTAAAAGGATTTTGGATTCCATTAAATCAAATCGGAGACTTTTATGCAGCTATCAATAATTTGGTTTCTCTAGTATCTCTGTTAAACATAAACCTTTTAAACATAAATCAGCCAGTTCCTAAATAGGTAGATCAAATATTTATGGGTAATTCTTCCCAAATTTGATGGAAATTTCCTGTTTTATATAATTTATAAATTTAATCTGTGGATAGTTTTATAGGCGTGAATTAAAAGTAACAATATCGGAGTGTATTACTAATTATTATTATACGGAAAGAACAATTTTGCAGTATCCAAAAATTTATATACATACGGATTTGAAAATAATTTTGTTGAAATACCAAAATAATTTTATAATTATGAAAAGAAACAAGCATGGGCTAATAAAAATCGAATGTTAGTACGCAGTATATTTAAACGTATATTATCTATGTATAAATTAATGAGACGCAGAACATTTCGATTCACATTTGAGCCGTTTTCAGAAATTTGATCGAAAATACCGTTTAATTTCAATCTTGAAAAAACCAAAATAATTAAATTATTGTATAATAGAATACTTAAATGTTGCTGATAATGTTGTAAAAAGTTTCAGTATTTTTGCAATCGGTTTAAACGTCTTACATAGTTATTTTGATGATCCAAAATAAAACTATTTTTAGATCAAATTACATTTTTCTAAGAAAGAAATATCCGCGAAGAAATTGCCTTCTCGGACATTCGATTGGATATCGAATATCCGATGTTACTTTCTGTCCGGATATTCGGTATTCGGTAATTTTACTATTCGGTGCATCTCTAATATTAATCAATTTATCGTTTAGTTATGTTTGCAACAATGAGTGAAACTAAATAATAACTACATCTAATATACACAACATATTTTACAACAATTACGCTACAGTCACTATATATATAATTTTATTATATTTATTATTTCTTTATTTTTCATGTTTTCTCTTTTTTGGTGCTTTTGAAATTTTTTAAACTAAATCAAAATTATTATTAACTTTCTCTTGTATATCATTATTGAGAAGAATTTGATAATTCATTCGAATAATCATAAAATAGTTGACATAAATAATAGTTAATTATAATTTCAATTATATTAAAAAAATTTACAAAAATACAATCAATAATAAGGATTTAAAACATAAAAAGTACTTCTATAATGATCCAATTAGGAATGCATCGGATCGAAATTATCGGATATTGGATATCTGAAAAGAATGTAACATCGGATATCCGATATCCGATCGGATATCCGGAAAGGCAATTTTTCGAGTCGGATATCTGATATTTTTCGGATATCCAACCGGATTCCGGGATAGTATCTAAAAAAAAAGCTGAGTAAAAAAAGAAAAAAGGGAGCAAAGAAGAAAAAGACTTTAAGGGAAAAATAGTGATAATAATTACGATTTTAATATTATCGTCCGAATTTGATTATCAATAGATGATAACTGTAAAGAAAAAAATTGTAATTTTGCAGCAGTATATAAAATATTATAGCATTATGAGTATGCATACTTATTTCTAGAATATTTATATAATAAAAAATCAACAATTTAATAATATATTATCCAAATATTTATGTTAATAATTGCAAATTTGTTGATAATATCAGCGTTTTTTAATTATTCCCTAGTCATCGAGGCTCTTTTTGCACGAACGAAAATTTGTTTAGGCCTTGACGACCTTTAATAGTATCTCGTCGGTGGCATTTTATTCTTTTTTAGTATTCAAAAAAAACAAGGACAAATGATGCATCAAGCGCTTCATGTATAATTCGGAACACGCTCTATATCTTATTCCTGTTTTACGCCTGATGAATAATAAAAATAGAATAACATGATAGAGCTAATACTGTTGATATCATTCGGAGGAATGCAGCCTTAGCTGAGCTTCTTGCAGAATTTATCTTTTTTTATCTCTCCAATGTAAAAAGAAAAAGAGGAAAGCCGAATTGTATACATTCAGCTGAAAAGAATAGATGCATCAATGACACAAATTTTCAATATAAAATTTCTATCGGATATATTCCCGGATACTAATAATATTCAATTATCCTGTCGGATAATAAAAAAGTAGGAGAGTACCGGATGCTTTTCGAATATCCGATGCATCTCTACTCTCTAGTCACAATCTTGACGTGATATAAAGATTTGAGTCTGATGTAGAATCAAATTAAAAGGTATAAATTTATAAATATTTTATTAATAAACACATTAAAATATTAAGAATCTTTATTTTAGCATATGTGAGAACACAATCAATACTAGAAATTATATGGATCTTTAATCTTTAAATAATTCAATGTGAATTATATATATGTACATGCATATACATATATTGTATATTCGAATGCGCGCCGAATTGGAATTTACGGACTTATAAACGCAATTAAATTACTGATTAAATAACATGATGAATTAAATTAAATTGACAAGCAATTTTTAATAATTTGATGCTCAATCAGGCATATATTAGAAAGCTGTTAATGTGCTGAACAACTGTAAATAAATTTATTAAAATTTATCTCGAAAAATATTATCTCGGTCGAGAGTCGAATCCGAATCTCTTGTATTCCGAGCGTCCTAAGCCTTTAGACTACAAAATAACTTTTTTGACAGCAATCTGCATTTATTACGCAAATGTAGATGAAATATGTCATTATTATTACAGTTATTTAATTCTATACATTGTCACGAACATAACTAAACGGCAAACTTTTAATATGGTTTCAAAAAAGCGATTAAAAACATTTCTTTCCAGTCAGCAGTTGATATCAATGTCCACTAAAAGCTTTTACAATTATAAATGGAACTTCATTCATAATCAAATATATTATGTTTTTGTTCACTATGACTATCAGAAAATGAAGAAAAATTGTTTAATAGAAATCAGAAATGAATGCAAAAACGAGTTTTGTTTATCTTCCTTTTTTTATCTAGATATAGATTTGAACATAATTTTAATTTTTATTGGACCACCAAAATACTCCTAATAATATGAATATTCAAATTAGCTGCTAGAATGTCACAATTTTTTGCAACATTATCATCATGCTTAATTAAGCGTTCTAGATAATTATTTTGATGATAGTATAAGGACAAAATTATTTTCAGATCTATACCTAGACAAAAAAAGGAAGATTAATATTTCCTCTATCTATTCTAAAAGAGAATAAAAGTTTCGACTAACACGAAAATGTTTCGAAAAGTAGAAGTTATATCATATTAAATAAAATCGAATAGTATATTGCTTATCATATTATAGACGCATGAAAGAAATCGTGTATGTTATTAAAGATAAATCTAAAAGTTGTTAAATAAAATATCAATTGATCTTATTTTACCTTAGATATCCCGAGAATTAAGTAACAAAAATTGTACTATTAGTACTTAAACTGCACATATAACTAATTGATAAGCATATTCATTATTCAAAGCTATAGAATTCGAAACCAAACGATTATTTTTTTTTTTATCAAACTCTTCAATCACTGAAAAATTACTTAAAATCTCTTCCACGTAACAATACGGTTCTTATAGTTCAATTTCTAGGAGTTAAGGGAGTTATCAGAAACTGTGTATTCCACAATACATGATTTCTAATAAGTTAAAATTCTTGTTCTATGTCCTCTGTTTCCTGTTTCTTTTATTGTGCGGAGCACAATACCTTACCTCGATGTCTTATTTAACAACGTGTGGAGACTCACCACCAAGGTCCAACGGGACTCACGCGAATCCGAGCGAATCCCGTTGGACCTCTGGTGGTGAGTCGTCACAAGCGAATTATTAACAAATATAACAGGGTTGGGAAGTAGCGTTACATGTAATAACGATTTACTTGTAATCGTTACGTTTCCATTTTTTTTTTTTAGTAGACAACGATTTGATAATGTTATTTTTTTTTATTGATAACGAAAAAGTAACGATATTAAATTTTCTTTAATAACGAGTTACGAAATTGATTCCGTTACTCTCTCTTGTATCGTTATTTTTTTATAGGTCACGGCCATGAAAAATAAAGTTATAAATAAATAAAATACTTTTTGTCTACTTTTGTTTTATTCATTATCCTCGCTTTAGTATAAAAACTAAAAACTAAAATATTATATAATAAAATACGATATAAACATAACACATACATATATAAGATATGAATAAAAAATGAAAGTATTAAAGATAAATATTTCTCCAAATATCTTATGTTTAATTTACATTCTTAGTATTCTGTCTTAGAAGCCTGTTTAAAATTTAAAAATAGATAATTATGCAAAAGACAGGCTTATTCATTGATTTTGATGAAATTAGGATAAACAGATTTCCTAACTTCAGTAATTATCAACTTTGACGCTTAATATATCGGCTCACAGAGCAGAGCGACACTTATTTTTTTGCCAGATTCGTTCATTTCGTGCAAAAACGCGTCAAATGATCCTAATTTCATCAAAATCGGTGAGTAGACCCGTCTCCTGCATAATTACAAAAGAAGTAACAAAAAGTAACAATTTTTTTTATCATTATTTTCAAGTATCGATAATGCGTTACTTTTAGAATCAGTAACAGGTAATGGTAACGAGTTCTTTTTTACTGCAAATAATGGTAACGCGTTACTTTTAAAAACAAACTTTCTCAACCCTACAAATATGATTAAATTTATTGTTTTTGATATGTTTTTTCTCATACGTTTTCAATATTTTCTCAAGATAAACTATATATCATTCGATTATGCTTAAGTAGTTCTTTAGTAGAACTTGCTATTATATATTTAAACGAAAATACGTTCATTTAGCATATCTATAAAAACGTCTTTTCGAATATTTTCACGTTTTTTTTTTTTATAAACATTTATCCCTTATTAAGGAATTTTCCTAATGTGACGGGTTGAAAAAATAAAAAATTCTTTTTGGTAAAAATGACGTTTGAATATAGTAAAAAACGGAAAAATATGTATTGTATATAAAATAATACTAAAACAGTGTATTCAGACAAACAGTTCTAATAAATTAATATGCTAATTATATGAACAAATCTTTACGTCGACTTGTGTACAATTTAAAGTATACTGAGTGTGTACTAGTTTTGCCAATGAGAAACGTTATTCTTTTAACCGTCACATTGTACACTTTGAGTAACGCTAATACCGGCGGTATGTAAGTTTCTGAATTAAACTGTGAGCTTACATTCCTTGAAAAACATGTTAAATCAACACTTAAATTTATCGAAGTTTAATGACATCGTTCATTTAAACGTAATATTGTTACTTAGCGAAGTTGAAACCATAATTGTCAATAACATTTAGCCGAAAACGTAATTTTGTCGCGTAAATTTTTAATTTAGCACCCAACACTCATTTGTTAATAACTTTTTAACTAATCTGCCGCAGTCAAATTTTCTCGAAATTTTAATTGTTAAACTAAAGATATTCAAATGATATTCGACTTGCTTCGGAATATGCAAACGAAAATCTATCAATTAACATCATTTCGATCCAATTTGCTCGAAGTTGAGGTGCTAGTGTGAAGTTAACCATTTCCAAAATTGTTTTTTAAATAACTTTTTTACCAGAAGTGTGCAAACGAAAATTCGAAATGTGCATACATGTGCAAACGGAGGAGCTAGAAACAATCAAATGAGCTATAGAAGTTGGGGGAGCCAACTTCACACGGGTTAGTTATAATTATATAGCTGTGAGTTTACGTGGGCTCATGAAAAATACATATATATATTAATTATATATATATATATATATATATATATATATATATATGTGTGTATAT
>JAANIC010003518.1:492364-538283 GCA_017607545.1 Acromyrmex charruanus | reverse complement strand
TAAAAAATAACATTGATTGCTAATTTTTAATTATGAATCAAAATATTAATATTTTATTATTAAAAATGCAAGTAATTTAATGTTTTATGCTCAATGATTATCGATAACTTAGCAACGTTGAATTCTGAAAATGAGATTGGCATTTCCTACTCAAGTTGCGTACTAGTAATTGACTAGTGTCACTAGTAACTGACAGTTAATTAAGGTTAAAATATTATTTTCATATACGTGTTTTACAGTTAAAAACATAACAATAGGTTACAAACACATATATTCAATCACACATGTGTCACAGGGCAAAGCAAGCCGCAATCTAACCTAATGTCGGAAGTCAACAGCATTGCCAAGTTTTCCATATATATTTTTTTAGTTGTTCAAATAGGCATGCTTTTATCACTTTTTGTTTCTATACAAATAAATTACACGATAAATAGAGAGTTAAAATTCTTGCAAGGATGTAAAAAAGGGTTTATTCTAACTATATATTTTTTATGTGATTCGAAGCATTTTAAAAGTAAGCAATTATATATATATATATATATATATATATATATATAAAATATATATATGTAATATATCACTCATTTAATCCATTTGCCGTAAGACACCATGCATAAAACTTTAACTTTAGCTCTTTCTTTCTTAAAAATTACATGGTCAGTCGGTTTGAAATTTTAATATAGTATTCCTAGCAAACACAGATATATCTCAAACACGTACTCATGATTTTAATTTTTTGACTTGTAGCAGATATGTTAAAAGTTACATGAATTTACGGAGAATGTTCTCAAATTTGTCATTCCATTTTACCTGTAGTAGTTACATAACAGTAATATAATTTAAATACGAAACGGCGACAAGGTTGATATATAACAATCATGTATTGAGATGAAACGCATATGTAACATTTATGCAATGCAAAATTTGTCACTGTGACATCACAAATGGGTGAAATTGTTATTTATTTGTTACTTATTGAAATTGATTTCTTTGATTTGAAGAAGTTTTTTGGTTATTTCTTGCTATTAGAATTTAAAAAATAGTTTATATAGTTTTGCAACTTTTTTTAAATAAAAGAAATATATTTTTAATATATAACAAAACATTTTTTTAAATAAAAACTATATGGTTATATAATGGTTATATATCTTAACAAAAAAGTAATTTTTTGTTGTTATTTACTTTTATTTGTCCAGTCCAATTTATTATTTACTGTTTCGCATATCTATATTCTTGTCTTATGAACTATAATAAATTATTGAAAAATGCGTCGCATCGCTGCCAAGATTTAAATCTACAATCCCTAGTAACCTAATAACATTTACGCTGAGCTAATCGCACGCTTGTGATCGAGTCATTGCCAACATTACTTATACTCCTTATTATTTATACCATTCCTATATTAATTTCGTGTTTCTGCTGACAGTTTAATATTATTAATATTTGAAGGGAAACGAAATAATACGCTGGTATTTATTCACTTATTATTAGTTAAGAAATAATAATCTACCCATGTTAAATACTTATCTTTTTATATTTTTATATCTATAAAGGAAAAATCGAACATTTATAGCACTAAGCCATAATGGAAAAAGATAAATTATATATGTTTAGTTACATCTGCAGGAATGTATATTGTAGTCTATAACAGTTATATCTAAAATTATAAGATTGTACTTTCTTATAAAATTACATCACTATGTAACTTAATTCCATAAATTATACGTCATTTTTTCACAATGATTACATGAAGAATTGAAATTGTGAAGTGAGACTTTGTCATATAATAGAGTTAGCGTTTCAGGGGAAAAATCTCATTTCGGCGCGCGTTTCTGGGGACTACATACGTAGTATATAAATTCATACAAAAATCATACAAGTATTTAAGATCCAGTTAGACCGTTTAAGGCTTTGATTTCTATAAAATTATCATTTTTATATCAGAATATCTCGTTTACGCCATAAAGCTGTCTTGTTATAAAACAGAGATATCTGAATAAAGACAAAAAAAATTATATAACAATGCCAAGTTATGTTTGTTAGGTTAGTTTCGTTTTAAATAATATTCTGTGTAATTTTTAGATAAATCAAAGCATTTTGATTTTTCGATCGTACCTCCTTAAATTATACCACATTTTGGGCACTGCAAAAAAAAAACGCTGATTGGCTGATATATTAATTAATATGGCCAGGTTCCGCTATCCTTATTGATTGATCATCTTTTTGCGCAACAGCACACCTCTTTTTCTTGTTACACCATGCTTATTAATGATTGATAGAATAAGGCTATTTCAAAATAAAATATAAGTATTCACTCGTGTATATCAAAGCAATATACAAGTGATTTCAATAATCAATTCAGGTCAATAATTTAAAAAATGAGCAATATTATTAGATAAATAAAATTACATACATATGTTGATAGGATAATGTTTATTTAAATCATTCATGATAACAGCTCGAAAATCATACTTTTTAAATCGTGTCATTTTTGAATAGGGAACGACATATTTGCTTTAAAATAGCCTTAAGTCACGTTGAATCATTATCTTATTGTCAAAATTAAGTCCGGTTCGACCGAAACCAATCAAAGAATCTTACGTATCTTAATGAATAACTTCATATCTCATGACTGTTTTTACTCTCATAGAATGCGACAGCGAGATCGCATTTTCTCGGTAGTTTCTCATAATTCTCATAGTTCATGGACGCCAATCCGGATTCGATCTCACAAGGGAAGTTACCCAGATGTCCAATTAGTTTTGAAAAAGTAATGGCTAGCAGATATAATCTACTTCCTATTAATTAAAATAAGTACCATTCGCTCGGAAAATTTTATATTCGAGGAAATTAGAGGAATGGATTCCTCGTAATTATTTTGATAATCCAACAAAATTATTTTCAAATTTCTGGCTAATTTTTTAGTAATTTCTAGCTAAATTTTTAATTATTTCGGCAAAATTGTTCTATCTCATGTAGACATAAATTGATAAATGATATTAATTATTTCAAAAAACCAATGAAAAAATATACAAGTCGAAATTAGATGATTTATAGAACAAACAAACGACTTTTTGTATTTGGATCTTTACAAAACAAACGTTTCGAGATTGATGAAAGTAGAAATCGAGAACGTTGTTGCACCCACGAATCACCACGACAGAGTGATTCTTTGAACTGTCGAGGGTGGAGTTTAACGGACCATTTATTTCCATTTCCTTGCAGCTCAAACGCAATCTTCTTCTTTTTATATAATGGCTGCTCGCCATTACACACTTGAATTTTACATTCTTGCAAGGATTAACAGTTAAATCATTGACAACAAAAGTTCTATGTCACTTTCTTTCTATGGCTAAATAGTTTTTGGCATTGCAATTATAATAAGTAATTATTTTGAAATTTATTTTTTTCGAAATAATAGAAATTACAAATAGCATTGAAAATAAAGTCTATTTTTCGTGAATTTTTAAAGACACGAATAAATCTATGAAACCTTATTTTTAAAATACCTATTTCGATAGATACTATAGAATTTATTGGAAAAGACACTTGAAATACAATATTAAATAATTCAATTACTGAACTGTAATGTCTTACCAATCTTGGAGAAGCTAAATATGATAATTTCATATAAAAAAATAAGATTTTTTGTTCTGTCTACTCTTTCTTTGCAAACTGATATAGACAAGCAAAATATAAAATACGTTGAAACGATACATTATTTTGTGCACAATTTGCAACATTAAAAATAATAAATATGCAGATTAGGGGAGCCCCCTCCCCCTCCCCTCAGTGACTTTGACCTTGACATATGTTGCCAAAATCATAACTCTGAGAAAAAGTTTTAACCGTCAGACGGTACTCATTAAAAGTTCTAAACAAAAAAGTTTAAGAAACAATGTCTCATTTCTGCTATATAAAACCAAAATTTTCAGCTTTAAAATTTTTGCTATAAAAACATTTTTTTATGTAATTTTTGTTCTTAAAACAGAAAATTTATAATTTTACAATGACTCTTCATTTAAAATGAAACATCGCGTACGAAAGTCATCGCGTAGAAGTAAGGTACTAGATACATAGGTATTCTCATCCGCCATTTTGGTTTCATTTGATTGATAGATTATAGTACGATTAGTGACAAAAGTAAATGTTAAGCCCTCACCTCAAATTTTGGTAAAAATATCCTGAATCGATGAGTTTTTGTGTAAAAATAAAGATTTGACAAGAAAAAAGCTCTGCTCCGCGAACCGAGATATATTAATTCTCAAAGTCAATGAGTATTCAGTCATTTGGGTTAAGAAATCTGTTATAATAAAGCATAGATCCACTATGCTTTAAAAACATCCTCTGCTAAAGTAGTGAATTTGTATTTTAAAAGCAAATAAAAGTGAATTTGTGTTTTTAAAACAGTAAACCATTAATGTGACAGATTCCCTAACCCGAGTAGTCGTCGACTTTAATCCTCAATTCACACTTTAATTTTGAGGACTCTAACTACACACGTTCGGTTATTCGTATTCTGGATTAATTTTCACTTTTACGAATATATAAAAATTATTAAACAATTTTTACGTATATTTTGACATCTTTAAAAAATATTTGTATAGTTATATTCATAATAAATTGTAGATAAATTGTTATAACTAAATATAGTTAACAAAATGACAGAAAAATGCACTGTTTCATACAAAAATGTAAAACTCTGAAACAAAAATGTTTAAAAAAAAAAAAATTTGGTTCAATGTCAATTTGGTTGAAACTGACATTCCAACTACAAAAAAAAAGTTTAAGTGTCGGCTGTCCAAAAAATTTAGTTATAAATTTAGTTATTAATAAAATGAGTAAAATGAATCTGAAAATGATGTTTTTTTTAATATGCATGAACGGCTATAAATTGTGCATATATATTGTATAATATTTACATTTTAAACAATGCATTTTATTATTGTTATTGTGTTAAAAAAAACTTATAATTTATTAGAAAAATGTTCTTTATAATATTACAGACAACATAATATATAATATTACTGTCAACATTTAGCACAAGGATATCAAAAATCGTGTTTATTAAGGATTAATATGTTGTTCTAGGATTAAATTCTTTTTTTAATAATTCGTGCAATATTTCTGCAATACAACTAAAAATTAAGTTGAAAATAAAGAAAGAAATAAAAATTTTTCAGTTATAAAAAATGTACACTTCGTACACACATTGGGTCATTTGTGATCCGGAGATGAACTTTAGAGTTATGCCAGTTAAAGGATACGCATGAATTGAGGCCGGCAACGTATAAAACTTGTTCTCTAGATGCCAAACTTTTTTTAGAAATAGAAAGGAGACCGGTATTTGACGAGGTACTTTTAGTATTTAAAAAAAAAGATGTGCAGGACCCAAAGGTGTGTATTAATTAAGGATTAATATCTTGGTTCACGGAGCAGAGCGACACTTTTTTTCTTATAAAATCTTTATTTTTACACAAAAACATATCGATTCAATGTATTTTTATCAAAATTTGAGATGAGCTGGTTCGTCTTAATTTACTTTTACTCACTAATCGTATTATAATCTATCAGTCAAGTGGAACCAAAATGGCAGATGAGAATATCTACAGATCTAATGCTTTAGTGGAAGTCGTGCGCCCCTGAAGCAAGGCGAGAGGTGGGGTAAAAGTCGCTTCGCGTGGAAAGTTGTGTGTCTCTTAACAGGAGGGGAGATGGGGTGAACCTCGCTTCGCGTGAAAAGTTTTTAAAGCAGAAAATTTATTTTAAATCTGAAAATTTTGGTTTTATTTAGCAAAAATAAGACATTATTTTTTAAAATTTTTGTTTATAACTTTTTAACGACGTCCGATGTCGGTTAGAACTTTCACAAGATCAGGATCATAATCTTAACAATTATCAAAGTCAAAGTCAAGATCATTGGGGAGGGGGGGGGAGACTACCCTAATCTACATATTTACCAAAAATATTTTTTTAGTTAAAAATATTCTTCGGTGTTTTTTAGTTACAAAAAAATGTTGCATAATATAGTAAAGAAATGACGTGTTGACATATTATAATTTCCGAATATTTGGACTATATTCTTTAAAAGTGAATTAGTTCAATTCTATACTTATAAGTGATGTAATCAGCGAATATTTACTGTTTTTCAATAATAATATAATAACGTTGATTCTCATTTTTAGGGGTTATGTTTTTTTTTGCAGATTCTTAAGATGCAGAAATTATAATTTTTAAAAGTGAATTAGTGTATTATTATTGAAAAACAGTAAATATTCGTCGGTTACATCAATTATAAGTGTAATACTGAAGTTAATAATAACACACTAATTCACTTTTAGAGAATATGAAATATATTAGTTTAAATCTAAATTGCTGCAATTATGGGACATGGAATACAAAAAAACTTAAGCAGTAAAACGTAAGCAGTAAGCGAATTGATCAATCACAATAGAGTCTATAAGGCCATACGTAAGCCAATTCAACATGTTGATTTCCTTACCTGCTTACGTCTTATAGCCTTAAGTTTTTTGTGTGCTATAGCCCTGTCTCAAACAGAATTTTTTCTTAATCTTATATACCTTTTTAACCTTACCTTTTTAATCTTACTTGCGTTCTCTCATCTTGGATGTAATAACAGTTAAACAAAGATAACATTCTATTCATCCATTAGATAAAAATAAATGCAAATTTTTTTATTGTGAAATAATTTACTTTAAAAATAATGTCAAATGTGTGTGTGTGTGTGTGTGTGTGTGTGTGTGTGTTAAATAATATTTTTGTTATTTTTAATTTCCAAGTTTGTCAAAATGTATTATCTTAATTCAAAACATGATGTAGTTAAAAAGCAACCACCTCTAATTAATTCTTTGGCAAAAGTTTTTTATGCACAAATATATATATAAATATACAATGAACGTACATAAACATATACATATAATTACATATGAAATATGTCCATATATGTCCATCTTTCTTTCTTTTGTAAAATTACTGTTTAGAATTATAAAGATAATAATAATATATGTATAATGAGAAAACATAAAAAATTATTAAAAGGATAGTTTTCGCATTGTTAATTGTTATAGAAAAAAAAATCAAGTTTGGAGAAATGTAAAAAAAATTGCAAATGTATATAATTATGTATAATTTTATATAATTTTATATAATTATACATATATAAGCAATTCTTTTACATTTTTCTAAATTTGATTTTTCTTAAAACAAACAATGTAAAAATTATTCTTTTAATTATTTTCGATGTTTTTTTCACACACTTATTATTATTATTATTTTTAATATACTAAATAGTAATTTTACAAAAGGGAGAAAAATATATGGACATAATTTCAAATATAATTATATAGTTTATGAAAGTTTATACATGTTATGTATGTTTGTATGTATATTTTGTATATATATATATATTCGTGCATAAAATTTTTTTACCGAGTGCCAGCACTTGGTAAATGATAAACTAAATTTCAATCAGATTTAACATTTTTTGGGATAAATTATAATATTTTATATTGTTTTAGTTAAATTAATAACATACTGAATATGGCAGTGGCGACCTATAAGAACGACTAAAAATAACTAAAATTGGGAATAATTTGAAATTATGAATTTAACAATAATAGAAAGTTAACAATATCAGTAAACATCGGTGGAGGGATATAAACTCTGCGTTTGAATGTCTTATACCATCCGAATGTCATCTCCCATCGTCTCATCGAAAATAACACGTCGGCGAAATGCCATATAATATCGGCATCAAAACAGAAATACGCGACTAGTATTTAATACAGGCTCGACACTGATGCAGACTAATCGTTGATCCATTCTCTTCGTTAAGCGAGCACGACGCTTTTGAGTTGTCCTCTTTCAGCTTTTCTTCTTTTTTACTTTTTTCTCCATTTTTATTTCTCCTCGCATCGTCATCAGTCGCGCTTGGTCGGCCGCGAAACGATATGCTCGATAATAGGACAGCCGCGGTTCACCCGTGCGATAATCCTGGTGACGCATGAATAATTCAGGCGCAAAGTGCAGGAGTAAATTCGCCGTCTGTCTTCGTTTCGGTGTGCCGAGACAGCTCGCTTGACCATCGCGCCTCCGCCATTCGCCTCTTCGTTCGGACCTCGCAGACTCGATCTCGTCTTAAACGCCCGCAGATTCAGTTTTCCGCCACACTGCCGGCCTGGACATATATACTAGCCACAGAATAAATTATTCATTAACTGGGTCCGCCGCGAAAATCGCCGGAGTTGTTACTCGGACTCGACCCGTTCAAAATCTCCGCGTTCTCTCAATGCTATATTCAACACTCGACGCTATAAATACATCTTTATATATATTATATATGTATATATATATCGATGTGCTCTTTTTATTACAATAAATAAAATATCGTTTTTTTATCGCAGAAATTTAAGACTCGTCTATTCCGCGTGAGCCTCGAAAATAATTACTTTCAACTCGATATGTTCAGAATCTCTATTTGTTCATACCAGTGTTAATAGAAAAACACATCTTTGGTACACGTATCTTTTAACGAAGTGAATTGTGATAAAAATATGACACGAGATAGATCCGTAGCTAATGAAAATTTTTCATAGTTCATCGAAACCTTAATTCTGAAACATGATAAATAAACTCATGGACCGTATTAGCTTTAGTTGTATTTATTCTTATTCAATTGGCGATCGTCTAACGAAGAGATTGAAGTCGATTGTTTGAAATAATATAAACTATTTTTCTCATTTGTTCACCAAAGGTTGGCAAACACGACGATACTTTTACCTTGTTTTACCTTGTTTTTGTGACATTACGAGAACCCGTTTAATTCAAAAAAGAATTGCACAGATTGAAAATAATAATTAATATCCAGAGTAAGAAATAACTTGTAAATTAGAATTACCTTTTTTCAGTAATTATAATTTGATTTTGTTCCTTTTTCCGTCTACATTGAGAGAGAAATTGTTTGCTATTTGTAACTATAATTACATATTACTATAAGTAATTATGACTGCTATATATAGTATTAATAATAACTATAAACACAGTTCTATCAATCAATATATATATAGTTGACAACCAAAAATGATTATACGGTAATTTTTAAATTGACAAGAACAAAGGACTCTTAATTTCAAAAACAATATAAAGAATGTACATACAGTACAGAACATATAAGAGTCAAATTTAAAAAATTATAAAACGCGAAAATTACGATAAAAATATAATAATCTCTAATTAATTAATAGAAAAAATTAAATACATATTACATGTTTTGATCTCACGATTGAGCCCTCTTTAGATATTTGTAAAAATTGTATATATGCAAAGTGATGTTAAAATGATGAAACGCAGTCGCAGGAATGGAAATATTATACAGTAGTAGTGATGACCAAATGAATGTTTTACAGAGAAATATTGTGCAAGCGGTTGGGCGACCAATTGTTTGGAATTTCTCGATGTTTTGGTAAAAAATCAAATTAAAAAATGAATTATATAATAATAATAAGCAAGCAAATACGTTATTCTGGTAAAAACTGGCCATACAATTATGTTTCGTATATTGAAAAGATGTTCTTCAAAATAATATTAGAAGTCAGTGTGATAATTTGTAATAAATATACAGTAGAGGAGAAGGGCAGTTGTAATGGAGGTTAGTTGTATGTACAATGCATATATCTTTTAAATGATAAGAGATAAGTTGATCATATGAAGAACAAAAATAGTCAGTATCGAAGCTTGCACTTGCTTCATGACATCAATCGCATGTGCGCCGCATATAAAAAGAAGTTATATATAGGGTGTCCAGATGAGCTATGTAAATGTAAATTTATACTTTTTTGCTTTAAACTTTCAAATAAAATGCTTTTTATTATGTTTCCATTTTAATTCTAAAATACGTTTTCTCAAGCTATGTGCTATGTCTTTTTTTGATATTTATAAGTGGTTTCAAATATATTTATATAAATTTTTACATCAGTTTGAGGTTAAAAGTATCGCATCGCCAGGATACATTAATTGTAATACCATTATATTTAACAGTAAATGTTAAGAAGAGCTCACTTCATATTTTGAAAATTTTAAAAATACACTGAATCGATGCGTTTCCGCATAAAAATAATGATTTGACAAGAAAAAAGTATCGCTCTGTTTCGTGAACCAAAATATTTTTAATAACTATTCAGGTTAGGAAATCTGTCACAGCCACGAAATACTGTGACGCAAACATGTGCTGAGATCATATTTTCATGTTCTATAGCTGTGAATGCGTTGTAAGTATTTCTTATTGTAATAAATATTATTCACTGCTTTATAAACACAAATTCATTGCTTTAAAAACACACAAAATCTTTTTTCTTTTCCTAAAAGTCTATTCAAAATATATCTAATTTTTATTCTTTTCAATACAAATCTAATTTTATTATATAACTAGCCTTTTTAATATATTTTGTTAATTCAAACAGTATTAAACTATATAATGATTCATATAGATTGTATCTTCTATAAAATATGAGATCTTCTATATAAAATATGCAAATCGTTATAAGAACTTCAATGGCATTCTACCGATTACTGCGCTATGGCATCGATGAGAGGAGTTACCAACAAGACACAACTACATATACGAAATTATTACAAGTAACCTCCATCTTCATTATGCGTATCTATAATTAATTTCTTACAAATCCGAATCTCTTGTCAATTGAAAATGACCTTATATGAGATCGAAACGTCTGTCCTTTGTAAATTTAAATTGTGTTATTAAGTTTTGCTATTAATTTTGTTGTTTCTCAACTTATATTCATATATCTGATTTTTTTTATCACTTAAAGTTAATAAATATAATTTATAGTGTACTCGTAGTTTATATATTTGAACTCCTGTTTATATATTTGAATTAATCATTAATTTTTAACTATTTGAGTCACGCATAAGTTTGGTACGCAGTCAAGTTTAAATAGCTAGATACAACGCTAGGTAACATAATCCACAATCTACATGCACGAGAATGTCGTTTACGATTATCGTATATTTTTATTTAATTAATAAAAATTTAATAACTATTCACTATTGCTATTCACTATTGTAATGTGAAAAATAAAAAATTTTTAACCGTTATTTTACTCGCTTTTAGCTACACAATGCGATAAAATGATGGTATTTACTATAATTATGTTACATACCTTATATACAAATACTACAAAATTAAATCTAGCGAGTAGATCAAAAACACATTAATTAGGGCGCGTTTACATCTTGACGGAAAAACAGAAAACGGAAAAGCAATAGCCAATCAGAACTCGCGTCGTTAATACACAGGGAATGGAAATAACTCTTTACTTGTAACAAAATTACAGTTACAAGTTACTTTTTTGGTAACCAAGAAATTATTTTTATTTGCATATTGCAAATTTATAAACACATAGACGTTTACAACTATTATAGTGGATCTCAAAATTACCTGCTATAATAGCTGTAATTACACAAAAATTTTTTACAATGCATAGCGCTTGAGACTAGAAAGTCCCTAGACCCGTTCTCTGTGATTGGCGATTTTAAAAAAGTAACGGAAAAGTAACGAAAAGTTACTTTCTCAAGTAATAGTACGTGTAACGAGTTACTTTTAAAAATCGATAACTAGTAACGATAACTTGTTGCTTTTTCTACTCGGTAACGAGTAGCTGTCACTTGTTATTTTTAAAAAATAATTTTCTCTATTCATACAGTAGTATCTACTTTTATAGTCAAATTAAATTCAAACTACATATAATAGATTATGTATTATTATACCCTCTTATAGCCTTATAGTCTTGAGTTAAGCATTTACTCTTCTTTGATTAACTTAAAAAAAATTAACAACTCATTATCTTCACTCACTTTTGCTCTATATACATGTAAAATTCATTTCCAGATATAAAAATATGTAACTATGTCAAGACAAACACTGACTGAAGAAAAATAATAGATTGAAAATAGTCTTGGTATTGCAAAGTCAGATTTTGTTTATAATCGGTATATATGCCTTGTGGAGGTCCTCCTTATCTGTTTGAAGATTAAAACTGTTTTTTTTTTGTTTTTCGATAATTAATTCTCTGAAATCAATCACTTACTATAACTTAACACGGTTCTTCATCTAGAATTTGGATGTTATTTCAATCGAAATCGTGCTGCAATCTATGTTCGGTATGTAATTGTTATTACTGATTGAGCAAACATGTTTCAGCGAATATGATTTTGATATTCCGTGATTCTTGTTTGTAATTATCTGCCCGTCTGTCTCACATATGATGCATCACAATCATTACACATGATCTACAGACTATGTTATTCTTAAAAAAGTGTGGTCGAGAGGGTCTTTAGGGTAGATAGTCCAACAACGAACCAGTAGTACACTATGAACCATTGCAATATTTCGTAAATGCGACGTTATCAGATTGTGCTGCTATCATGCAGCGACTCGCATTTGAATCCCTCCTCGACTCCCCAGTCGACACAGGCAGATCGCGCCAAGGACGGCCATGTAATGTCACATTTTAAGAATTTTGGATTGCAAAGTAAGTTTTTTTCATAAGTTTTATGCATTTTTTATGTTTTTGTTGTGCCTATCATGTTTTTCATTGTGCAATAGTTTTGTGTGCACATTTGGCTTTATTATTCTGTAAGCTTTTTCTGTTATATTATTTTACCACATTATTTAGGAGATTATCGTAGAAAAGGTTAGATGATCTACAATGAACCATGATATATAGTATGTAGACTACATAACCTTTTTTATGATAACTTTCAAAATAATAATTCATTTAAAATACGACCCCTCTCTCCACCTAAAATCTCAATAAAAATATACTCATTCGACGCGTTTTCACTCAAAACAAAAGAAAAACATGGTGATCGGTCTTGTGAATCCTCACCACTTTATAATCTATTTTATAAATAAACATTTTAAAATATAGCAAAATAATCTCAACAATTCGCAATATAAAACATGTAGTTTATTATTAAAAATAGCATGATTTATTGTGTACACTCCTTGTACACAATGAACCACTTCCTGATTTTTTAAATGATCGAAATTGTGATCTAAATTTAAAAAATAACTTAAAAGTTATTGTTTATAGTATGTAGCCAACTAAATTCATAAACTGTATGCCAAAACTCAGATCTTCAATAATTGAAAGAGATATAAACCTCTGAAATTCATAATATATGGTTCATTTTTGAACCATATAAATCTCTGAAATTTATATGGTTCATTTTTGGACCACTTACCCTACTTTAATATATTTCTGTAATTTGTTAAAACTATAAAAAGAAACCTTAATGTCATCTCTATTAAATTTATTGAATTTTTCTGTTAAATGTAGAATAAAGGCATAGTGAATCATGATGAGATAATTGTTGTATCCTCTCTTTATCCACAACCACTTTATCCACCGTTCTTGTCCGCAGAATTTTTTTACTCTATCGTTTATTGTATCAAAAATGAGTTTAAGCGGATAATCATTCTATAATGATATTTCGATTATAAGTGAAACTTTTTCAAGGTTTGGACTTCCAATGCAAATAATATCGGATAATGGCTGTACTTTTACATCTTCTTAATTTCAAAATTTCCTATATAATAACATTAAGCATAAATTAATAGCACCTTACAATTTCAAACGAACAAGAACGGTTTGAATATTTTGTAAAAACCTTGAAGAAATCCTTTCTTAGTCTAAATACATTCAACATAGATGTAGCGTTACAACGTTTACTGATGCATCACCCCACATTGTACAACAAAAGTCTCACCCGCTGAAATTATGTTTAATAGGAAAATGAGATACTCGTTGGATCTTATGAAACCGACAAACAATGGGGATAACAATATACAGATGCATAAGGGTAAAAAGTACAGAGAAGTAAAAGAAGGGGAAAGAGTGAGTTGCCGAAATTACTTACGAGGAGATAAATGGTTTTTTGGCAAAATGATCAAGCGTTTAGGAAAACTATTATACATTATTCAATAAAATTGGATGATGGTTGAATTTGGAAACGTCACATAAATCAGATACGACTGATTGGAGAACATACCCCTCCACGTTTTATTGCAAACAGGACGGATGAAAATAGTTACGTGAGCTATAATTTCATTTGAACAACAGATAGTGAGGAACTGCAACATTAAATCGTTGTAGGCACACCTTCCGACATAACGCAAATACGTAGATCTAATAGAATTAAAGCACCCCACAAAGATATGGGCATTATGTAACACATTAAATTCGTCATACATCGATCAGCCCTAGTAAGGATAGAGTACTTTTTTATTTCGTTTTATTTCTTTTGTTTAAGGAAGAGAGGTGTTATAGCGATATTTCGTATAGCGCGCGCATTGTATAAGGCGTTGCGATCGTTCCCGCGCGTGCGCGGAGGAATGTCGTCTCTCGTTTGGCGAGACTGTGCGTGGAAACAAGTAGAGAGTAGAGCAAAATGGCGGAGAATGCGGAGTGAGTGTCTTTGCGTTCCGAGTTGTACTGGTTCCAAAATAGAAAGCCGATTACTTTTATATTTTATGAATACACGTTTTGAAATCCAAAAATTTGGCGAATTGGATTTAGCATCTACATACATTCCATCCAATCCTTAAAGTTACAATAAGTTTTTTCATAGGAAAGTCCTTTTTGATTACTTCATATGTTTCTTTGGTCTGAAGCATTTCGTTAATCTTTTTAATAACATAAGTGTCTAGAGCTACCGTGACATTGCCTTTGTCTACATGAGTAAGAATGATATTAGGATGCGATGTTAAACACTTTTCTGTTTCTGTTTCTAATTCTATTAATTTTTTGTCTGTAGATGATGTAACAAGAAGAGGAATAACTATATTGTTTAGAATTGAAATCGAGTGATATCTATCTTTTTATTTACGGATACTATTACATTCTATGCTTTTTATGCATTCAAAAATAATGTTTCTCTTATTTTTATTGGGAAATACAAAATTCTCTCCTAGTTGTAAAAAGCATGAAATGCCATTGGAAATAATTACTGAGGATAAATTTACAAACCACTTATTTCTGACCGAAGAAATGGAAGGGGAAATATTAGGTATAAAGAAGGAATTAGAAATCAGGTCAACAGTCAAAGAAGAAGAATCTTTTTTTATCAACTTTTGCCGAGGTAGGGAGTGTAACAGAATTATAGGAGTTAACTACTACTGAAGAAATATATAGATGTGTTCTTTCTCTTATATTATACAAATTGTTGTTAATATCACATTATTGAAGATTTTTTCGTTCACGTTATGCAAGTTTGTGGCAATGTTACAGTCATATTCAATTAGTTTGATGTTGTTGTTGTTCTGTTTTTTTTGTTTCCTGGATAACTATTCAATTTTTGCTTCAATTCTTTTCTTTTCCTCAATGAAAAAAGGGAAACAAAATTTTTGTATGTTAAGAAATTCAATGAGTCTTATGTGACACTTCGTGCTGTCAATATCTGCTCACTGCTCCACTCTGATTTCGCCTTCTTGCTCAATTTCTGCGTTTTCTCTTGTGAAAAGTGCTGCCTTTATTTATTAGTTCGCTGCACATTTTCCATTTTATTATAGTCATTGGTGATTATTGCAACACTTCAGTTTTTATCTTCTAATTTATTATTTTTAATGTTTTCGCGAATGCTAGTCGGCGAGCGGAATGTATTTCTGTGAGTGTGTAACATGATCTTTCTGCGTTTCGTTATTTTATTAGTGCGTTTATACTGCGTTAGTTGTGTGCTTTTCATTACATTCTTGTAATATTTTATCATTGTGTAATAATTTCTATAATCACGTCATAATTTTATGATCAAATATAGCCGTTATATCGTTATTGTTTGTTCATCATTCGTTTCTATCTTTCTTTAAAGAACAGGCACAGATATAAATAATTATTTTGTTTTGCTGCGTGCCTTTGTTATGCGATCCTACGCGTAAACACATTCTCTTATACTATGTCTAATTTCGTGTACTTTAGCATGAGTCAGTCGACGTGTACCAAATGTAAACGCTTTATTTCACGTAAGCGCCTTTGCGCTTTCTGTAGCACTGACAATAGTTTGCGCCCCTCCGATGATTGCGTTCTTGTTGTTGCAACTGGGGATGGGCTGTCGTTTCCTCTACTTGGAACTGCTGCTTCCTCCTCGGTTGGTTGCGTCTCGCTGCCTTTTCTCTCATCTCTACCTGACGAAAATAACGGAATGCCTGTGTCGTTCTTCTCAGATGTCTTCTGATGTCTCATCGGCTCTTTCTGCAATTAAGTCCTCCTTGTCTACTCTAATTACATCCCTACTACATCTGCTCTTTGGAGCACAGAATTACTCGTATTGAGTCAGGACTTAGTCTTCTAGATTGTCTTGAGCCCATTCTGGAGACATTTAATGCTAGGATGATGGAGTTCGATGGAGTGCTTCAACTTCGTCTCGGAGATGTCGAAGGTGCGACGAGTTGACTGGCGGCGGCGACGGATGGCCTATTCGCCGATCTGGTTGCTATGAGTCTATGAGTGCAAGGCAGGTTCTTAAAAAGTGCTTCGCTAGGCTGGAGGAGATGCGTGCTGATTCTACGATATCTGCTGGTGGTTCTCATGCCTTGCCGGATGGACTATCTGCTAGTTTTGAGCGCATAATCAATGAGCAGAGGGACCATGAACTCATCGTATTCAATCTACCAAAGGTCTCTTCAGAGAATTACACTAAGATTATAATAAGAGTTTTATCCTCCCTTGATGTCTCGGTGTCTTCATCGGAGATTGTTCGTGCCTTCAGGATTCTTAGCAGGAATTCGTCCTCGTCTCCACTTATTGTAAAATTTACGACAATTGCAAGACGCAATGAGCTAATCGCCAGGGCTCGTCAGAAGAGCGGATTGCATTTGATATCTGCGGCTCCTAGCCAATAGGATCTCTATTTGCGAGCGGGCTACAGCGTCTGAGCGGCGCACTTTTACTGAGGTTCGTCGACTGGCGGTGTTGCGCGTATTTGGATACATAGGGGGATCACATATTTTCGCGTCAAGGATAATACACTCTCGTATTGTTACACCTCCCCGGATTCACTTCTCTCCATCCTCAAATCCGTTTCACCTCCGTCCGCTCCCTCTCATCCCGCTTCTGTGTCCCCGCCTCTTGCATCCAGTGGAGGTGACTCCCTACAGATCCGTCTCAATTTTCGAGTTCGGAGACGGGTGTCTCTCACAATGGCAGACTGCGTTTTGCACACATTAACATTAGGTTGCTCGTTCCGCATATTGCATTGGTTAGAAACGTTATCGCCTTCCACTGTTTAGATGTTCTGACTTGTCGAAGAGACTTGGTTATGGAATTGATCGACTCTGGATCCATCGACATTGATAACTACGTGCTCGTTCGCTCAGACAGATTCATGGGTCGCTGTGGGGGCGGTCGCACTACATATCGATGAGTCTCTCCAATTCTCCTCACCCGCTGGTGAATCTCTCACTGACATTGTTGCTGTGTCTCTCCGTCTTGCTCGCGGTCGGGTAGCAGTCGTCTGCGTATATCGCCTTTCTGGTGTACCACTTTCTGACTTGCATTCTATAGAGTCACGCCTATCATGTGCGGCAAGTATAATCGACGCGATTGTATGCCGAGGTGATTTCAATGTCGATATGTTCGGTCAAATTAATTATAACGCCAAACTGTTACTCGATATGACGTCGTTGTTTTCTGTTAGGCAATTGATGCTCCAACTCGCTTAACATGAAATTCGGCAACCACCTTGGATCTTATTTTTGTCGAGTATTGATGTAGTTGAGTGCGGAGTCAGCGATGCGATCGGTGTGAGTGACCATCTTACCATCCATGCGACGCTGACTATTCCGCGACCACATCATCCTGATCGTATGTTTTTTTCATGTAACATTCATGCAATTAGGCCTGAGGACATCGAGTATGAGCTGGGACTGATAGACTGGTCCCCTTTATATGCGGCGTCGCATGTTGATGAGATGGTCTCTCACTTTACTGCCTCTCTTATTGCAATTTTTTACCGACTCGATTACTTGTAGGCGTGTTTCTCGTCTNTGCGAACTGGCAGCGCTACAAGAGTTCACAACGTGAATATTGCTGTTCGTTGTGAGAAAAAGTCCTTCCTCTCTATCTCCCTTACAACTGATTCTTCGCTCTAATTCTGGAGAAATCTCCATGCGCGTTTTTAAGTGCATTCGTCTGACTTCCGGTGGGCCTTTGGATCTCTCCAGTCGCATGCTCCTACTGTGCCTTCCTCAATATCTTGATCCGCTTCTCTGTATGAGTAAGTATAGTTAAATTTCTCCCTTTCTCACAGTACTTTTCCCTCCTTCTGGAAACATTTAATTGTTCTTGCCATTCTTAAAACTAATAACCCCTCTTCTCCTTCATCTTTTCGCTCTATCTTGCTCCCTCCTTTCCTCTCAAAGCTGCTTGAGTGTATCTGTTTCTCATAATTTAATGCCTTTATCTCAAATTTTAATATCCTTCCCTCCTGTCAGTCTGGTTTTTATCGATCGCACAACACGACGACGGAATTGCTTCACATCCCTGACGTCGTGCTTCGATAATAGTCACCTTACTTTCATCGTTGCGCTAGACTTCATAAAAGCTTTTGATATCGTCAATCTATCTACTTTTAGTCAAACTCAAGTTATACGGTCTTTCTCATCCTGCTCTCTCTCTCTAATCTGCTCGTTCCTTACAAATCGCACGCAAGTTCTCATATATAATTCTTATCCTCTTTTCTTCTCTACTTGTGTCGTTCTCTGGTGTTCCCCAAGTTCCCCAGGATTTCATTCTCGGATCCTTACTCTTTAATATTTTTGTCTCTGATTTGTCTAATATTTCTCTGTCCTTTGCTCTTCATGTATGCAAATAACGTAATTCTTCTCAAATTCTTTCACCCATTCGATGCTTTAGCAACCTGTTCTGCTTTGAATACAGACTTAAAATCTATTTCCAAATGGTCTATTAATAATGCCTTACATCTAAATCCTTTTAATCATCCTTGCTGATTGTCGGTTCCTCAACATTGTTATCCCGTATTCAGTCCTTCGATATTTCTCTTAATTTTATTCCAATTCCTCGCTCCTCCTCTATTAAGATTCTTGGTGTCCATTTGATTCTTCATGGTCATTCGAGTCATACATGGTCGTCAAGTGTCTGCTTATGCTCATTTACGTCTTCTTTATCTCCTTCGCCACATCCTTTTCTGCTCTCAAAAACTCTTCACTTCTCAATTATTTGTTATTTCTCTATTTGATTACGCTGATGTCGTCTACGTTCTAGCTCTTAACCAACATGTTCTAAATCGTATATAGTGTGTCCAAAATTCTTGTCTCCACTTCTCCTACTGCGTCCGTAAATACGACCATATATCTCCGTATTACTAGGGATCTAGCTGGCTTAAGATTTAGCAACGTTTTATTCTCCACCTATGCTGTCTTGTATTTTCTCTCCTTCGCTCCAATACTCCTCTATATCTGCGACGTCTCCTTCAGTTGAATTCTGAACATCATTCCTCTTTTAACTCTCTCACCAGATACCAAGATTACTTATCCTTTCCCATATATCGGTCCATTAAGTTCCGTGCTGCTTTCTCTTTCACCTCTGTCAAATATTTTAATTCCTGATTAAATAAAAACTTCTCCCTCTCTGTCCTTCTTTCGTTCCGCTGCCTCGCATTTCATCGCGTCACTCACAACATTTAAATGAGATTGATGTAATTGTGTGTGTATGAGCGTGTATGTATGTGTGTGAGTGTATATGTGTGTGTATGATTTCAGCTATTGGTTTACCTCTTATTGCATTGTTGTCTTATTCTGTTTTTGTTACTGATAAGCTTTGTAACAGCAATTTTGCTGATGCCTAACCATTTGCAAGCTACTTGTCTATTGTCTACTATTGTCTATTTATGTTTATATTATATTAACTTATGTAATATTATATTATGTTTATGTAATATTATATTAACTATAATCTATTATATCATATTTTATGTCTATTACTCTGTTAACGTGTAATCTTTTACATAAAGCTTTGCAATAAACTAAATTAAATTTATTATAAATCTTTATAGGAAAAAAATTAAGTAAACTATTAACAAGATGGGAAATCTTATTTTTAGTTATTATGTACAGTTATTATGTATAGTTAATACAATATAATTATAGTTACTATAACCATAAAAATAAAATACCTGGGCTGAATAAGGCTTAGCACTAAATAAAACACTTTTAAATTTATTATTTTAAAACTCGCTTGCAGTATATGCTTAGAAGATGTATCATAGGAAGTAGATAAAAAGGGATTAAAGAATTGGAATTGTTAACAACACATTTGTTTAACACAACAAAAACTTATTAACTATATACACTGAAAAAGAAATCTTAATTTCAAAGAAATATTTCTTTGCTCGTATTCGAAAAAATGATTTCTTTGGATCAATGAAAATTTCTTTGATTTTAAGATTTTTTTTTCAGTGTATGAGCTATTTTTATAACATTCCGCTGCAAAATTTACAGTATATGAATTGATTACGGTTCTCTGATCGTAAGCAACAAAATCGAAGACACGAAATCAACCGAGACATCTCAATAATTTCACTTTGGAGGTGTTGTGCTGACGCGGGGTTGCTAAGGGTAGTTTTCAAGGATCAGAGATAAAGCAAAATTAGCAACAAATTAGCACAAAAAGAATATGTGTGATTTTTTAATTTGTTTAAATTTTTTTAAATAGCTGTGCTAACTTTAGTCTTAAGTTAGCATAGCCGTTGTTTTCTCGGAATTTGCTGGAGCAACAAAATCAGAAATTGAGCAACAAATTAACAACAAAAAAGCACTAAATTTCTGTGTATGTTTTATTCGATTATGCTGAAGTGGCTGTATCAGCTTAATAGACGTGGACAACCAAAATATTTTTTTCTTCTGCACTGTATGCAGAGACACTTTGTATGTAGTTATTTGAATCATTTTTTATGATTTCAACCATTTTTATGATAATAATAGTTATAATTATAGTCATTTTTGGTTATTATGTATATTAGTTGATAAAACTATGCATATAGTTATTATTACTAATACTATAGTAATAATATCATAATTATATTATGCAATTATTATTATTATACTATGTAATTATTGTTACAAATACGTTTGTTAAATATGTTTACCAAACAGTTTTCTCTCAATGTATAGCTATAACTTAATTTAGTTACACTTTTTTATAAATAATAATTAATTTAATTACTATACTTTGATAATTATTTTATGTCAAACTTATTTGTTAACACATGAGCTAACAAACATGAAGTGTTCAATGAACAATCATTGATTATTATTCATGATTGGAACACACGATATCTTTATTCTTGATTATCATACTTTACATTAGGAATTAAGCTAGAATTTTTATATACATCTTAATATTTATTCCTTTATTTTTTATTTCCAATGCATATATTAACGTATTACAAATAATATAACGTATAATCAAATACTTAGTATAATAAATAAAACAATTTAATAATATTACATATGTATGAGCTTTTTATATTTAAAACAACAACACAAAAAATATTTTAAAATTAGCAGAAAAATAACTGAAAAATAACTTTTTAAGTAACTATGTACTTTTCAGAATCGATCATGTGTAACAGTAAATATATAGTTACTTTTATAAAAGACCTTTCCAATTCTATTAATATCTAAATATCAAATATTTAAATCTTAACTTTATATTGTCCTATTAATTATTTTTAATGGAATAACGATTTCCTATACAACTCTTACATACTTATATATCATAGAGTATTACAGAGTATCGATTTAAAATTCATATATTAATGTAGCTTCTCGAAGCGTTAAAAAAAAAAATACGTATTGATAATAACAATTGTAAAAGTTTTATATGTAGAACTAATAGTTGAATAATATAGTTGAATAAACTATTTATTAAATATTTTACAGCTATTGTAACTACAAAATAATGTATTTATAATACATACATCAGTGTACTCATCAATTATTTACAGTATTTTCATTTAAGTTGATTTTTTGAAAAATTTTTTTATGAAAGTACTATTTTATTTTTTTAATTTTATTTTTTAGTAATAGTTAATTTTTTTATAAAGTCAATATATTTGAACTCTGAAATATTTTATTTTATTATATTTAAATGTAATATTACAGTTTTCTTTTTTAATTAAATTCGATTGAAAATTACTCCACGCCTGCTATCTCTCT
The DNA here is from genome assembly GCA_017607545.1 of Acromyrmex charruanus. Lineage (NCBI taxonomy): Eukaryota > Metazoa > Arthropoda > Insecta > Hymenoptera > Formicidae > Acromyrmex > Acromyrmex charruanus. Next base: position 516,013 of record JAANIC010003518.1, on the reverse strand, counting down.
TCAAACATATCTCCGTTGGCAGAATATCTTCCCTGCAAATCATCTGAAATACAAAATATTATAATTTGGTAGCTTTTGATTTTATATACATATAGTTATCGTTTAATGAAGGGATAGACAAAAAAATAATTAAAGAAATGACGGTTTGTCACATAAAAGTCATCGACTTCGTTCTAAAAATTGGCTGAGTTTTTTACAATAAAAATAAAAATATATAACGGTTTATTTTTCTCTTTCGTCAAACAATAACTATAGTATGTATGTAAAACGTTCAAATTTTTATATTTCGGATGATCTGGAGAGAAAATATCTTGCCAATCAGTGACGGAGATATTCCATATTTAAAGAGAACTGGCAGGCGTAATTTTTGTTCGAATTCAATTTTAAAAAACTGTAATTATAAACAATACAAAAAGATAAATATTGTAGGCTAATGAGAGTCAGCAACGATAAACAGCGCAATTATTTAGAACAATCAATAATCAAATATTGGATTAATGTTTTCTTTATTTTAAATGTTTCGACTCTCTTTGGAGTCCTCCTCAGCAAAAATGATACAAGTATAATTAGCTCACATGTCCATGATGCTTAAGTCACTTGCAAATTGACAAAGATACAGATCCAATATCAGATTATTGTTCACTAAATAATTGCGCCGTTTATCGTTGTTGACTCTAATTAGCCTATATTTATCTTTTTGTATTATTTAAAATTCGAGAGTCCTAATATAATTGTTACTGTAATTATACATTTAAACACAGTAAAACAATATTCCAGAACAATATTCCAAATGTATGAACTTTATACTTTCGTCAAAAAAAATTTCCCAAAAATTTAATTTATTTTTTTAAATAAATAAAAATCTCTCCTTAATTCTTTATATAAAACTCGTATAGTTGTCACACTGAGAAAAATGTCCTGATTAAACCAACAAAATAATCCAGCAATAATGGCGTCTTAGTGAAATCAAATATAGAATTTCTGGTTTTATAATCAGAAATTTTGTCTCTTTCAGTCTCATCAAAATATCATTCTTGTTAATACATTTTGTTCAGCTATTTATAATTATCATGATCATCACTATGTTTTTCTCTGAGTGTGGATGCAACGCTAATACAATAAAGAATAATTTTGTTGCGCTTCTTAACAAAAGACGAGACTTATTTATTTATTTTCCAAATGATAGAAACGTCACACACGTTTAACATGATCACTTTAACGTCGATCCCTTCAACCTAAATAACACGTTCAGCGTTTCATTAATGGAACGCTTAATTAGTGTTCGAGGAGGAAAAATATTTTCAAGCAAGTTGCGACGAGTTTCATCCGTCTATCTTTATTAAGTTTTTCGCATTGCGCTCTTAATAGAATCGCCATCGTTTAATTCTTTCCGTTAGATATGGATTTGTCGATCGCATCGCTGATAAAATTTAATCAGATATTAAACGCCAGTATCTCGCACCGAATTGGCTTGAAATTACCGAATCGCCGATAAATTAGCATCATTGATCACATCCTACGATATTATTAAAGATTGCTGCGCTATTCGATAGCTTTATGTCCAACTTCCGCGGTGAAAATCGAAATATCTCCACGAAACGAATCTATTTTCAAATGTGATTGACAGCGCGGTGTTCCTGACGAGCCTTAATATACATGGACTCGTCACGTATTACAGGAAATAGAATTTCCTGAATTAGATCCCCGATCTGTACAATGAAAGGCAATTTAGCGTTTTAAAGATAAGTTGGTCTATAGCACCGGTCATCTATTCCGAGAATGGCGATCGGATATTAGTATTATATATAAAATGGTTAAGTTAGTTTTAAAATAGAGAAGAGACTACGCTATATCATTGTTTCGCTTTTAAAATACATTGATAAATTAATGGACAGACAGATAAATACCATTTTATTAAGTACTACATCATCTTTAAGTAAAAGATGTTATTCTCCATTTGTACAGTTAATAAATTTTTAGCGAAGTGTTTTCTAACACGCATAAATATATAAAGAAAATTTATGATTATTTGAAATAGAATGTGTCAAAAACTATTTTGATTTTTATCTTAAATCATTTGCACAAATTTTATTAGTCATTCCATGTAGCGCGTCTACATATGTAGCATATATACTGAATTAATAATTCAATTATTGTTAATTCAGTTTTATCGTGCATTATGTATTTCAATTTATGTTACTATTTAATTATTATTTTCAAAATAATTAAAAATTTATGAAAAAATGACAGATTATTTAAAAGAAGATAGATTGCATTTAAAAGAAATACAAAAAATTTAGTGATGGTTTAGAATCTTGATCTAAAATTATATATATATTTCAATAAGAAGTACTTTTTATGTGTGCTTTAATGGAAATATATAATCGAAATATATTATAAAATATGATAAAAATCTCAATTTTTTATATAAACATTCAAGATGGTTCATGTGAAGCTTCATTGTGATTAGATATTTTGTAAATAAGCAAAATTTATTTATTTATATTTATTTATACAGAACAACTAATCTCGCATTATAATAAAACCTTTTATAAATTATTTTGAATAGTTAATAGTAATTATGTACAAAACAATTGAAATTTTTACTCTTATTTTTTAAATTTTAATATTATATCAATAAAAAGTAATAAAACAAATAACCTATAAAAATATATTAAATTTTTTTTATTTGTTTTGTTCAATAAAAATTAAATGTTATAAACACAACTTTTATGTGATATTTATTTGAAATATAAATATTAACACATGTTTTTTTTTTTATAAAAATGGATGTAATATTATATTGTCAAAGAACTTATGAAATGATCACCCTTTGGTTTTTACATACAAAAATAGTTTTAATATATAAATTTACTCAGAAATAACGAATTATTTCTCGAAATAAAGAGCTCATCATGTTGAATAACCATTCGCCTAATCTGCTAATTGTCAGATTTGGTAAAAGTCGAAAGGTGATTTAGAATTTTCTTGACAATTTAGTACATCCTTAAGTACAACGCTACTTTGATTACGTTTGCAAATTACTATTACGAATTTTCGAACATAAGAATGTTCCGTTTCCCCAGCGATCACCTGAAAATCCACTTGAAGACACACGACACCCAAAGGCCTTACCAATGCACGGCTTGCACGAGAGGCTACAGCTCAGCCGCTGCCTTGACATCGCACATGCAATCTCACAAGAAGCATCACCAGTCATCGTCCTCTCAATCAACTGGCAAGGACGTCGATTACGGTCGGAGAAGCGTCTCCTCGCACAGCACGTCATCACCGCCGGTGCCGTCGTCGCCATCGCCGTCGTTGAATCTCAGTCTGAATTCGAGGAATGTCCTGAAGACATCGCAGGGTACTGGTAGTACTTCTACTACACCGATTCTCAACTCGCCCCTGAAACTCGCTTGCATGTACTGCACCCGAGATTCGTTCAGCTGCATGCAGCAGCTGCAGATACACGTACGCACGATGCATCAGGCAATCCTTAGTGGCGCGGAGAGTTTAGCGCGACCATCATCGCCGAGCAGAACGTCAAATGAGCAACAAGCAGTGTTCTGCTCGCGCGACAAGCCTGATCGTAAGGACAGCTCAAAAGACCCACGCTCAGATCGAAAATACCCATCCGAGGAAAGAGTCGACAGGCCTGCAGGCGAACGAGACCACTACGAGAACGCGTTTACCTGCGACCAGTGTACTATGAAATTCTCCACTCTGGCCTGCTTGCGCGATCATTCGTTGTCGATACACCGAGTGGACAGTGGTTTCAGCGCGACAATGGTGATATGTCCATTGTGTGGTATTCCGTGCACTTCAACAGCAGCCTATGCCGAGCACTATGTTCTCCAACACTGCGAAAATCGTCGCCCGCAAACAACCAGTATAGATTATAACGAGACGAAACTGAACGGCGTTTACAACAGTACCCCAGCGAGAGACTCCAGAATGCCGAGAAGCAGAGATGCCCCGGAAGCCGCTGATCTCACAAATAAACGTCCGACTCGGCCATCCACGGACGCCGCTGGTAGCTATACCGCTGACACTCTGTTGTGCGGCCAATGCGACGCCGCGCTGAAGGATTTCGAATCCTTTCGCGAACACGTGGCTCGACACCTGCAGGCCGACCACCGTAATCAGGAGATGTCCAACAGGCAACATTTGTGCCCCAAATGCGAGACGGTTTTCCCGTCTCGCGAAGACATGCTGGCTCACCTAACTAAGCATTACGTAGGACAGATCAGCAAAGAATTCGTATGCGGCGCCTGTAAAAAGTTTTACCCGCATCCAGATCAGCTTCAAAGACACTTGTTGGACGCTCATGCGCATCATTTGTACCGTTGCGCTCTATGCCGGGACACGTTCGACTCCAAGGTAGCGATACAAGTGCACTTTGCAGTCAAGCACAGCCAAGAGTGCCGGATCTATCGATGTAGTGTATGTACGTTGTCCAACAACGAAAATTCGCCACCGGGAACAAACGCGGCTCCCGGCGACAGCAGGAGCTTCTTCAGAAGCGAAGCCGAGATGGCGGCTCATGTGCGTAACGTGCACGCGCCTCCTCCCGTCGTTCCTTCCTTAACGAACAGTAGTCCTGTCAGAGCAACAACGAGGAGCCCAGCTTCGACACCTGGTATTATCACAACGCGCTGCGTCTTTTGCGGAACCTGCTGCAGTTCGGAGCTTGAACTTCAGCTTCACCTGGCCAGTCACTCGACCAGTCTTTATAGATGTCCCATCTGTAGAGAAGGTTTCGCGGTGGAGTTCCTGTTGGATCGACATGTCGCTCAGGTTCATCATCAGACAGCGCAAGATCACCACGTGCCGTCAGTTAGAAACAGGGAGAACGGACGCGTTCATCGACCGACTAGAAATCAAGAAGAAGTAAGTCTTGTTATAAAAAACATGTTAGAAAAAATGTGTCGAATTTAATAGAAACCACATGTCGCAAACGGTCTATTAAAATTTTTTTGTTAATTTAACAGAAGATGAATATGTTAGGATGCATCCAGATTATCGAGCTGAACATCGAGCCGCGAGCCGAGCCTGCGTTCACATTCAAAGATTTGATGTAAATCTGTATTCATTTTGATAATGTGGATGTAGGATCTTTGAATAGAACGCAGGCTCAAGTCGCGGCTCAATATTCGGCTCGATAGTCTGAACGTATTCTTAAAAAGTTATACGAATATTATGTAAAAGAATAAATAGAAAAAAGGTAATATTGATACAGTTTGTAAATAAAACGTGGAAGCATTTTTTTTTCAAAAAATTTACATTTATGATATATTACATTAAGACGTATTTTGTTCATTTGTAAAATTTATATTTTGAAACACATTATTTTTATGTTATTTGTTTACTTACTTATAAATTGTGTTATTTTAACACTAAGAAACGTTGAATATCAATTTCACACAAAATCTGTAAATAACATAATTACAATCTATACTAGAAATTAAAATGCCTATAACGGTTAAAGCTGGATCTTTATTGCTTAAATAATTTAATCTTGAATTATTATATGTATATCACATATGTACTTGCATATATATTGTCTTTCGAATTGCGCGCCGAATTGTTTTTCCGGACTATAAACGCAATTAAACTACTCTAGTAATCGCGAATTAAATTAACAAGCAGTTTTTAATAATTTAATGCTACAATCAGGCATCATATTATAAAGATGTTAATATGTTGAAAAACTATTAATAAAAATTTATTGCGAAAAATATTATCTCGGCCGATAGTAGAACCCAGATCTCTCTGTATTTTTGTACTCTGTATTTATTTGTGCGTGCGTGCGTGCGTGCGTGCGTGCGTGCGTGCGTGCGTGCGTGCGTGCGTGCGTGCGTGCGTGCGTGTGTGTGTGTGTGTGTGTGTGTGTGTGTGTGTGTGTGTGTGTGTGTGTGTGTGTGTGTGTGTGTGTGTGTGTGTGTGTGTAGTATATATAGTAATTCAGATTGAATTATTTAAGCATTAAAGGTCTAGTTTTGACTGTTGTGGCCATTACTTCTACTTCTTATTGTTGAAATCAACGTAATATAATTGTGTTATTTGACTGTTTTATGTAAAATTGATATTCAATATTTATAAGTGTTAAAATAACACAATTTATGAATGAACAATAACATAAAAATATTTAAAAAATATGTAGACAAAAGAATAAAATATGCATTAAATAATTAACATATCATACATGTTAATTTTACCGAAAAAATATGTTTTTATTATATTTACAAGTTTAATTTATTTACAAATTGTGTCAGTGTTATATTTTTTGCATTCATCTTTTTACATATTATGTTACTTTTTTATATCGTGAGTTAAATTGATACAAAAATGTGAATTGATCATTTAAAACACATAAAATGTGTTTTAAATGATCTATTCAATTTAATACAAATTTTCAGTTTAAAACAAATTTTCTAATTGTGTACATATGTAAATATAAAATAAACCTTATAGAAAGATCTAGATAAATTTAGATTTAAAAAACCATTCAGCATTTATATGGTACCCAGTACACACCATACTTATAAGTAAAAAAATCTTAGTGAACATAAGTCGAAAGCTCAATCGTTTCTACCATATAAATGCTGAATTTTTTTAACTGTATATTTTTAGATATTTAAGTTTTGTATTTTAATGATATAAATACAGGATGTACAAAAAGTCCCTTAAATATCTTGAAGAGTAAGATTTTTCAGGAAATGGAAGTAACTCATTATATATATATACTTGTGACGAAGTTACAATTACAAGTTACTTTTTCTGGTTACTTAACTGGTTACTTTTTTCTTTTGGTATAACTGTAACAACGCTAACGGTAACAAAGCTATATTTTTTGGTAACGTACGGTAACGAATTTTACAATTACTTTTATCACTACTTTGCACACGATTGGACACGATACGATTGGACATGATACGATTGGACACAAATAGCGCTTGAGACTAGAAAGTCCCTAGGCTTGTCTACTGTGATTGTTACACCAGCTTTTAGTTATTCTCCAGACAAAAATAAGCGATACGTATATTTTTATATGTGTCCATACGCACTTTTTTCTAAAGGGTGTTTCACCCCCTAAAAGGGTCTATGGGCCCTTTATAAAAAAATACGTTTCACTTATTTTTATCTGGAGAATAACATACTAAAAGCTCATTAAAATCCAGATAGGGTCCCTTCTTTTTGTTAGATAATATTAATGCCGGCGGTACTGTAACTTTCAAGTCTCATAACTCAAAAAATACTCATTAAAAGAAGGCTTTATTATTGTGTTTTAAAAAGCTATTGACACCAGTCATTAGAATCTGAAATAAAAAATAGGATGTTACATTTAAAAAAATTGATTTGATCTTGACCTGACTTTGGTAGTGCTACCGAAGATTAAATTGATGAGGTCAGTAGAGAGAATAGATCATTTTAAACCCACTTTTGTATGAAACAGAAATTGTTCTCTCAGAAATGCTTATTTTTTAAGAGTTTAAGGGATTCGGGACTCTTTGTACACCTTGAACATTAAGAAGGAATTCTTTCCTTCTATAATACAAAAATATTCTGTACGTATAATTAAAAAATATTCATAAGTTTGTTCGCAAAATGATTTCCTTTCTAAATTCTAGACAAAATCTCTGAAGAGAGGCCGTTCACCAGCTTCAAGCAACAACAACTCCCTGAATCAGCGCGACAATAACAACAAACGTTCAAATTATGGTACTTCCGGTCAGCAATGTGAGCTCTGCGAACGCGGTGAATTTGCGAACGAGGCCGAGCTGCAGGCACATAAGAAATTAGCTCACACGCCCCCTAAGCTATCCAACAAGGCTCTATCTACCTTAAGCATGACTTGTGGCTATTGTGGCGAAGTTTGTCGCTCGCGAAACGAGCTGGAATCTCACACGAGGATTCAACATGCATCTAATGAGTCCAGTGGACGTCACAAATGCAATATCTGCGACGAAGTATGCCCATCTGGCGCGAATCTGGCCGAGCACAAGCTCCAGAAGCATTGCAAGATCCAGCTGAGCGACACGTGCGTGGTGTGTCGTGGTTGTCTCACATCAGAAAGTCAGTTTCTGGACCACGTGCAAAGACACAGTCTGGATAATGTGGATCCGCAACAACGACTGGACAGTACGTTGCCTCATCTGCCCGCGCCATGCATTGTATGTCGACAGACCTTGATCAGCGATTTGGAATGTCGTCTGCACGCGCGGCATCATCTACGAACGTCCTCAAGTTTGCGCAGTACCGGTTCCAGCCCGACTAGTCCTGGTGGTGACAAAGGTCAAAATCAAGGTTGCTGCCTCTGCTTGCGCGACTTTGCAGCCGAGGACTTCGTCAATCTACCACCCAATCCTGCCAGTACAAGCGGACAGCTGCTCAGAGTCTGTAAACCGTGTTACATGCGACATTCTCAGGGATTGCCTATTCTAAACTCGACGACCTATGAACATAGGGCTAAATATGAGACGACTTGGCTCGCGAGCAAGGACGGCCAGTGGGACGAAACTAAAGATAAGTGGGAGCACGAGAGAGGACTCAAAATAGAGGACCGATCCAGGAACGAAGGGAACGTGAATAAGAAAAGGTGTGAAGATTGCGGAGTGAAGTTTGAAGACTTCGAAGAGGCAGAAAAGCACAGGATCGCTGAGCATGAAAAAGCTGTCGGCAGTGGCTCGAATACCTACACCTGCATACAGTGTCAAGTTAGTATAGAATATTTTACGTAATTTTAACAAGAGCTGGATGATGTAATATAAAATCTGAACCATGCCAATAAAAAAATTTAATTTTCACTTTGTTAAAATAATGACAATAAAGAAACGTCAAAAAATAAAAACTATATTATTAATTTATTATTAATTAATTGAAACATGTAATATCGACTGATATTTATACTTCGATATTCTATTATGAATGATTTATGATATTTTAAGATTATATACTTAAGATGGTCTTAGTATAAAAACGGACTTATACTAGTCAATATCCTAGACTTGTTATCATTTTAATACAAATTAATAGTAAATTACCATAATTAAAATTAAGATTTCCATTATAATTTTACTTATTTTTCTTTTTTTGGTTTTTTAGAGACGATATCGGATATTACTTTCCTTTTACACAGTCAGCCTTAAGTAACTTTCGAGTGACTTTGGCTCTCAAGGTCATCGACTTTTTCTATCGCTCATCACTCATTAAAAAGTTATTAACAAAACAATTTTTATAAACGCAATTTTTTAATATACGATACATATTTATACAGCAGTATAAGTCTCGTTTCACATGATGTTTTACGTGATTCGATGTACGTACATGTTAGGATTCTCAGAATAATAATAACATTGGAAAGCAAATTGTCATATTCAAACATTATGACAGTTCTTCGTTTGATTTAGCAGAGCGAATATATTGTTCAAAGATTTCCTTTATTTAATTTACAATTATGAAGATCTAATCAATTATTAAACAAGGTCCATCTTACTTCTTTTTATACCTGCCTGGAGGCGCGTATAACTTTTATACGCAAAATGAGATCCATTCTCCCCCTCTTCGCTCCCTTCCCCCGTCTAAAGACGTTCGACACGAATGCTCTGCTCCGATGAAAGGAATTCTCTCCCTGATGAAAAAATTTCTCTGAATTTCTCCGAAAATTTTTCTGAAAATGTCTGAAAATTTTCCTGAAAATGTCTATATTTTCAGAGAATTTTTCAATATAAATTTAGATATTTGTCAAAATATTTCAGAACATTCACTTTTAAAGATTTTCATAAAATTTTTTACAATATATTCATAGACTTTTAGACTTTTTCAAATATTTTCAATGTGATACTTGAAAAAAAAATTTATATTTTAAGACTTATAAATTTTGTTTCTTTATTTAATAGAAGTTGTTCCATATAAGATATATATAATAATTTTATCCGAAATTATTTTGAAAAACACACTTACTTAATAGGATTCGAATCTGGGACCTCTGGATTATAAGTCTTCTACATTACGTACTACACCACTTCTTCAACTGATAAAGCGTGTTATATCTATTTAAGTTTCAGAGACATCATTGAATTCGCGTGAAATTCAGAAACATTCAGAAAAATGATTTTCAAAGGAATCCTCTGAAAGCCTTTGAAAAGTAAGATACTATTAAAATTCTATCTTCAGAGATAGATATCACGAATTTTCGAATTTCGACGAAATTCGAGAAGTTTTAGACACTTGGAAATGATTTTCAAAGAATTTGCTGAAAATCTTCGAAAAGTGAAAAGTCGTGAAAATTTTATCTTCAGAGACACCACTAAATTTCCGAATTTCAAAATTCAGCGATTTTTAGACATTTGGGAATGATTTTCAGAGAATTTGCTGAAAATCTTCGAAAAGTGAAAAGTCGTGAAAATTTTATCTTCAGAGACACCACTAAATTTCCGAATTTCAAAATTCAGCGATTTTTAGACATTTGGGAATGATTTTCAGAGAATTTGCTGAAAATCTCTGAAAAGTAAGAAACCATGAAAATTCTACCTTCAGAAACATCACTGAATTCTCGAGTTTCAGCGAAATTCAGAGACTTTTAGACACTTGACGGAGAGACTTGATAGGAGATGACTTTTGGAGAATTCTCTAATAATCCCTCAATTTCTTTGAAAAAGTCTTTGAATGTCACTAAAAATCTCTGAAAAATGATTTCAGACATTTTCAACGAAGTTTTCAGAGACATTTTTTTACCAGGGTTGCTTTAAAAACACAAATTATTTTTGTTATAATATATAATTTTTGTGTTTCTAGAATATTTGTATTTTAAAGTATTTCTCCGGCTACAATCGCGCTAGAAAATTAATCGCATACAATTTACAATATGCCTTTCCGCACGTATTTTTTGAAGAGAGAAACTTTTGAGGCGAACGTACACACACCCATAAATGTCATATCTGTGTGCACGAACACTAGTCTACACTGAAGACAGTTGAAATATGGGAACAACATATCCCTGTCTCGCTGCTCGGCATGCAAGAAGGAGAAATTCATCAAATTACAAATTTAAACTATTCTAATTCAAAAACGGCACTGCTAGGCCTTTCCATTTTTTTTTTATAAGGTTCCTATAATATTTCTACATTACATATTTATTATTTTTTTTTAAATCTGTAGAAGATTTTCGTCGCAAAATATTAGAACGTTACTTTAGCAAGACTTGAAATAGGAATTTACGCGTCAAAAGTTGAAATTTTGAAGGTGAATATTTCCATTTCAGCACCGCTAAAGTCTTTGAAATTTTATTATATATACCATATATAGATCAAATTATTTTAAACAAAATATCCAAATTTCAAAAAAATTTATAGAAACTCAATTTTTCAGAGAAATACTTTAAAGTAAAGAATTTCTGTCCGACTTTTCACGAAGTGAATTTATCCTCTCCCTATCTAGAGACAAGGTAAAACATCATGTAAAATGAGATTCACCTCATACTGCTGAAATACGTCCCTTCTTTTTAAAAATTGCGTACCATTCATAAAAATTTTGTTAAAAATCTTTTAATTAACAACATGTAACGGAAAAGGTCGATGATCTTAACTTCCTTGAGGATCAAGGTCAAGATCAAGATCACTCAGTGGTCATTTGAAGTTGACTGTGTAAACGGAAAATTTTATTTAATATTTTATACTCAGTTATTGCGAGGAATATTGCTAAGGTCTCGGTAGTTTAAAGGCTTAGGAATGCAAGAGATCCGGGTTCGACTCCCGGCCGAGGCAATATTTTTCGCATTAAGTTTATTACAATTTTTAAAATTAAATTTGGGAAATTTGGAGGGATTATTAATATTTCAGATTGCGTTGAAAATCCGACAACCATATCGGCACGCAATTATAATTTCTGAAATTAATTCATTTAAATGAATATATATAATAATTCAACATCTTAACATTCAGACCGTACTGACGCTTTATATTTTAAAGTAATAAAGGGTGTGACATTTGACTCAAAATGATCTGACATTTTAAATTGCGCGCCATTTTTTTTACAGCGAACGTAACGTACTAACATACTAACCTTTAACAACTGGCATCAGGAAGTATTGAAGTTTAGTCATGGAGAATTACACGATCGAGCAACGCATAGAAATTGTGAAAATCCACTACAAATATGGTGAACATTTTGCAGAGACGGTTCGAAAAGTCCGCTATTTCGCGCCGCGGCGATGTGAATTGGCCACCAAGATCGTGCGATTTGACGCCATTGGACTTCTTTCTTTGGGGTTTTCTGAAAGAAAAAGTGTATGCCAATGATCCACAGATCATTCCGAAGTTGAAGGAAGAAATTAGACGTACCATTAATGAAATTAGTCCGCAATTATGCCAAAATGTCATTAAAAATTTTGTCAAAAGAATGAACGTTTGCAAACAAAGTCGAGGCGGCCATTTATCGAATATTGTGTTCCACATATAACCTCCATGTTTGTACTTTATATTAAACTAAAAACATGTGTACTTTTCAAATAAATAATATGTTTTATTAATACATTAAAATATCAGGTCATTTTGAGACACCCTTTATATCTAACATAAACGGTCTTATTTCCAATCTATATCTTATCTTATTGTTTTCTCAATATTATTTTTAAAATTATCTTCAAGAATGTGAATATAGTTTTCAAGATAAAATACTATAATTCTTAGGTATCATTTTCAACTGAAGCCAAGATTCAGCAACACGTGAGGAAAAAACACTTGGAGACATCCGGAAAAGCTTCCTTGGAGGCTTTACGTTGTCATTTGTGCTTATTCGAGGCCGCCAGTCCTATGCAGCTACAAATTCACTTAATAGAACATACTTTCGCCGGTTGTGCCGCTCTTAGCTGTTATATCTGCCAGTCGCTCTTCACAACTCCTATAGGTCTTCAGGTAATTTAACCGTCTACTGATATATCTCAAACGTAAAATAATAATTATTTACTCATGTTTGTGATCGTGAGCTCTTAGAGAAGAAAACGGTCATATAAACAACTTTAAAAACATGTGCAAAACTGACAATTTTCATCAAAATAAATTAATTTATTATTCTTTGAATGAAAATTTGACTTACAATCGCATTTTGTGCAAATTTAAAATCATTTTCTTATTGATCTTACTTTCTTATTGATCTTAGCTATAGACGATATAGCTTATTGTATATTGTGGCAAAATTATACCTTTCTTGTCATGCTTTTGTTTAATCGGCATCTCTTTTCTCTCATAAATTGAATTTATAATCCAGTAAACGAGAACGAATTGAAATGAATTTAAATGGATTGAAATGGATTCAGACTTTTAGAAATACGCTTTCGCAAACATTAAAATGAATCTTTTTCAATTCAAATGCATTTCTATTTATTTATACGAATTGGATGAAGCACATTTTTATTTTAATCTAAAAATAATATCAGTTTTTCTGTGCCTAAATATTTCTCAATTCAAAATTTTACATAGAAAATTCAGTTTCTCAATCTAATTGAATCCAGTTGAAGCCATTTAAATCCAATTGAATTTAAAAAAGTTTTTGTTATTGTATTTAAAATACGTATTCAGATTCATAAAATTTGATCAATTTTATTTGATTCTCGTTTATTATAGGAAATGAATAGCATAATAACTATAGTTTTATCTAAAGATTTTTTAAATTAGATATTGCAACTTCTATATTTAGCTCCTTGATTACGAATAGAACATTTAAAAAATGTGCTGAAACAGTTATAAATCTTGTAAAATAAAGGAAGAGAAATAAGTCTTATTACAAACAAATTAAATTCCTATTGTTGCAAATACAGTTACTATTCATGAGCCATATTTAATAAAAGTAGTAGACACTTGTTCCAAAAGCAACTAAAGTCTTTTCTCCAGCTGTAAAAATATTACGTGCATTCTATTTTAATAAATAGGAATTGTATTTCTCATTATATGTTTTGCAGGGAATGGAAGTAATTCATTACTTGTGACGAAGTTACAGTTACAAGTTACTTTTTGAGTATCTTTACTGGTAATTGCATTACTTTTTTTTTTGTTAACTGTAACTTAGTTACATTTTTTTGGTTCACGGTAACGAATTTTACAGTTATTTGTATCGTTACTTGACACACGATTGGACATGATTCGATTAGACACAAGCCATTTCATAGCGCTTGAGACTAGAAAGCTCCTAAGTACTTGTCTGACTGGTAGTCGTCGATTTTAAAAAAATAACGGAAAAGTAACGAAAAGTTACTTTTTCAAGTAACGGCAACTGTAACGAGTTACTTATAAAAATCGGTAACTAGTAACTGTAACTGATTACTTCTTCTACTCGGTATCTGTAACTTGTTAGTTTTAAAAAGTAACTTTCCATTCCCTAATGTTTTGTCAAGTAAAATAATTTCTTTTCTTCATTTTCAAAAAAGTTCTGATAATTATGCAGTATAAGGGACTACTCTCTAATGACTTTGATCTTGACATATATTGTCATCATTCCGAGTAACCTTGAACAAATTTTAACTCTCGCTCGTTGTTCGTTAAAAAATTGTTAACAAAAAAAGTTCATAAAGAAATATGGTTTTAAAGCAAAAAATTTGTGTTTGTAAAGCAGACATTCCTAGAAAGAGAAGTAAATATATCATCACGCAGCAGTTAACTAGACTAACTTTTGTAAAGAGGGAGGGAGGAGGGTAATTCATATAATTTAATAACTTGATAAAACTATTGTACATAAATAGGGAACAATGTCAATTGTTTGTAAAACAGGAAATTTATGTGAAGTAAAGTATTTGTATTTTTAAAACAGAAAACTTGTATACTTATTCTCTACTTTAATAAATATTCAATTACAACAATCTGGCTTATCAGCTCATGAATCAATAATTAACAAACAACCAAAGTCAAATTGGCGAAGAAGGAATTATTGTCCAAATCGGTGAAGCAAAATTATATAAGAAAAATTATATAAGCAATTATATAAGAAAATAGTTTGCGCTGTTAAAGCAGGGAATTTGTTTTATCGGAGTGCGCATAGTCATGTCTAAAAGTTAAGTTTTATTAATGTGAACTCTTTTTGTTAATAACTTTTTAAGGAATAACGCGCAAGAGCTAAAATTTGTCACTTGGGGTCATGATCTTGACAATATATATCAAGGTCATTGCAGGGTAGTCCCCTATACTGCATAATTAATAAAGTTCTTATTGAAGATTTAAATGAAAAAACTTATAATAAGCTTTTTGCCCTCAACAAAAAAAATTTCAACAAGATAACAACTTTTGCCAATGAGTTATTCAAATATCATATAGCAAATCAGGAATTTATTATTTCATGCATTAAACAATGCATCTGTTCGCAGAATCATATGCTGCAAGAACACGGACTAGACGCGAGACCATATGATTGCTCCAAGTGTACACTCAAATTCTTCTTCAGCGCGGAACTGGACCACCACGTACTGACCTTTCACCATCCGGGAGAAGAGATCCACTCTTCGTCAGTCGAGAGCGCTCATGAGACGAAGACTCGCGAGTCGAAGAAGCGCGATGATGATGTAATAGTGAAGGAGGAAGTAGTGCAAAGTGGTAAAGAAAAGGACGAAGAGGAGGAGGAGGAAGTGAACGTGGATGATCAGGTGGGGCATCACGAAGAGGCTGAACGAAATGAACAGAAACTGAAGACAGAAGTAAACAACGAAGCAACATCCGGCAGGATGGAATCGTGACTTTCTTCAGTCAGCATTACGTTTCGTTCCATTTTAGGATTAATTGATTATTAATAATTGATTATTCAAGTTTGCTACCATCATTTTAAATCTCATTGATAATAATTGCGCAGGCTGTGTCATATATTGTGAGTAGTAATGCCACAGGAAAATTTATCACATGTCATGAAAATGTCACTAGATGAGTATGTACGACAGCAAGGAAATACACAAAATCAACTAGCAACACGGAAATTGTCAATGATCATTGACAAATTTCTGCCGTCAAATTAATTGTGTTGTGATTGGCTGAGTTTATGCGATACTCTTGTCAGTCGCAAAAAATTGAAGTTAGCTTAATTCTATACAATATGAGTTCTTGCGACTGCGTCGCAATCGTACGATTAGAAAAAAAGAACAATACTTCTGCGAAATTCTCATACGACTGTACGACTATTGTAGACGAGGCTTTAAAAGACGGATATTCTTTATAACAAAGTCTCGTAAATATCGATTTGCGGATAGGCCTGATGAAGTTCGATACAGTATTAATTAAGAATATTATCGAGGAAAATTGCCGTTCTTATAATTATTCCAAATGGTTGGTTTCTTACATAGCGGTAATAAAACTTTGATATAATTTGTTATACGATATAAGGTTGCTTTTTTAATATTTTTTCTCAGATCTTTATATCAATTTCGTGTTTAGACGCTGAATATCCACATTTTCAAGAGACATAGATTTATTTATGTTAAATTCGATGAGTGAATAATTGGAATTTATCTTACATTGTTTCGAATAAGTTTTATTTATGCTTATGATTATGATTGTAGAAATACGTAGGCTGTTGGAAAAGTTTCTGCAAACAATATGAAAAAAAAAAGAAAATTCGGTAAATGGCTTTATTGTTTTTCGAAGTATTCGCCTTTAAGATCGATACATTTTTGCATACGGTCGAATCAATTTCGAAGCATTTTTTCCACTCTGAGGCTGCAATCTCAGAAATCGTATACGAAATGTTTCAACAGCTGCTTCAGGCGACTCAAATCGCTCACCACGCATCTTCTTTTTAATGTTTAGGAATAAAAAGAAGTCATTAGGTGATAAATCAGGTGAATACGGACAATGCGTCAATTCGACATTTTTACTAGACAAAAAATCAACGGTTTGACGTGCTGTGTGACAGCTGGCATTGTCATAATGAAGGATGCGACGATTTCGGTTTGTTTTACGCAATTCATTTATGACTTCTAGCAAACAAATTGTTGTATACCAATCAATATTTACAGTCCTTCGATGCTCTAAAGCCACGGTTACCACATGTCCGGTATAACTGAAGAAACAAGCAATCATTTGCTTGGCAGCACTGCGTGAACGAACAACTTTTGTTGGTTTCGGTTCATTTTGAAATACCCAAACAGTGGATTGTTGTTTACTTTCGGGCTCATATGAATAGATCCATGTTTCGTCCCCAGTAACGATGTTGTAGACCAAATTTGACTGACCTCGATTGAATTTCTTGAGCATTTCTTTGCTCCATTTAACACGAGCCTGTTTTTGAGCTTCGATCAAATTAGGTGGGATCCAACGACTGCAAAGTTTCCGTACGCTCAAGTGATCATGCAAAATCGTATGTATTGCTTTCATATCAATGCCTAAGGATGCTTGAATCTCGCAGTATGTCATATGCCGATCTCACTCAATCATTTCACAGCATCAACATAAGTGGCAACAACAGTGGATGGACGATCTTCACGGAATTCGTCACAAAGAAAGATACGTCCACGCTGGAATTCGGCAAACCAATTATAAACAGTCCTATTGAATGGTGCTTCCCCAAAAGCCAAATGAAGTCGATCGATGCATTGTTTCAGAGTTAGATTACATTTGTAATCGCAAAAAATTATTGCCCGAAAATTTTCATACGAAATTTGCATTTTCTCACATTGAGAGTACAAATTAGTTCGGTCCGTTTTTTTTGTGTTCAAAAATGCGTTTATTTCAAAACAAAATGAATGAACAGATTAATTAAAGTATTGTCCATCGCTGGCTACTACTTTTTCCCATCTCTCAGGCAATTTTCGAATTCTATCTCGAAAAAATGACTCGTCTTTGGAGGCGATCCAATTTTGGAGCCAATTTTCGATTTCTGCGAAAGAAGTGAACCGGTGACTTGCCAAATCGTGTTGCATCCTTCGGAACAACCAGTAATCAGGAGTAATGTCCGGAGAATACGGCGGGTGCGGTAAAACATTCCATTTGAGCGTTTCCAAATATTTTTTTACGACTTTTGCGACATGAGGCCGAGCGTTATCATGAAGAAAAATAACTTTATCATATCTTTGCTCGGCCGTTTTTCTCGCAATGCACGGCTCAAACGAATCAATTGTAGCCGATACTGATCGCCCGTAATGGAATCGCTAGGTTTCAGCAGTTCATAGTAAACAACACCCTTTTGGTCCACCAGATACAGAGCATGATTTTCGAACCATAAATGTTCGGCTTTAGTGTTGATGTTGAGGTCGATGGCAACGATTGACCGAGCTTAGCGTAGTATTTTTTCTTCTTGGGATTGTCGTAGAATATCCACTTCTTATCTCCAGTCACAATCCGATGCAAAAAACCTTTTCTTTGTTGTCTTTGAATCAACTGTTCGCAAGTGAAAAATCGCTTTTCAATGTCTCTCGGTTTCAGTTCATAAGACACCCAATTTCCTTGTGTTTGAATTATTCCCATGGCTCTCAATCGTGCAGAAACGGCTTGTTGAGTTACTCCCAATGATTCTGCAAGCTCTTCTTGCGTTTGACTCTGATCTTCTTCGAGTAATGCCTCTAATTCTTTGTCTTCGAATTTTTTTGGCTGTCGAGAGCGAGGCTTGCCTTCAACGCTGAAATCTTCATCCTTGAAACGTCGAAACCATTCCCTACATGATTTATCAGTTGGAGCAGTGTCACCATAAACTTCGATGGGCTTCAGCTGCACTTTTCTTCCAATTAAAGCAGAAAATTAGATCCTCCCGCAATGCTGCTTGATTAATACAAAATTCGATATTTCAAACTCTGTAAAAATCAAGATTTTTGTATGAAACTCAAAGCGATATAAACTGAATATTATTAGCAGATGTCTAACCTCTCTGAAAACGCCAAAATCAGCTGTCACTATGAACCATTCACAACAGAAGCTATCTTTTGGAAAACGGACCGAACTAATTTGTACTCCCATAACTTCTTTTAAAATACTATGCAAACGAAACTAGTTGGCTTGGATACAAACTGTCAACTGAATTATAGGTTAAAAATGTCCAATTTTATGGATATGATAGTAACAAAACGTTGGCGCCACTGGAAGTATTAGATTGCAGAAACTTTTCCAGTAGCCTACGTACAACATGTAAGTTGTTATTGTTTTTTTTTTCTGAATACTTCGATGAATGGTACAGAGAGAAAGAGAGGGAGAGAAAGAGAGAGAGAGGTATGTTTGGCTGCTTTAGTGAAGCTCGACCAACTGCCAAAGTTAAAGCAATCATGATGTACGTCTTAGACTCAATTACACTAACATTACTTTGACTTTAATTCAGATTTGAAACTTTCTTTCTTTTTAAAGCCGAAAGAGATAAGGACAAAGTTTTAAGCCTTGCTTAAAATCAAAGTAATATGTTGGTGCAATGGGGCCTTAAATGAATGTATGTACACTTATATACATATGTATATATCAGTACTAAACTTGTTAAATTTATATTATATATGTTACTATCTAAATTTTGAAAACTGAAAGAAAGAAATTCAATGCGTGCCACATCTCAATTAATATCAACAATAATATAATACCAATGTTATTTCACACCTTTAACAATATAAATATAATACATGTTATATATATATAACAGTTATATTGTTAAATGTGTATATAAAATGATTACATTGAAGTTATATTACTATAAGTTGAGGTTTATTAGGATGCCAGATATTGATGCACAAAATCGATTTTTAATCTCTTCATAAACGCAAAACATTTCAGTCTGTCTTGATAGACAAATTCTTTTCATTTATAATATACTCTTAGAAATTTTATAGAAAAGTTTTGAAAATTGAAGTTATAAAAAAGATATTAAATTATCTTAAGTACGTTAAATTCTCCATTTCTTTTATTTTTATACGTATAATATTACGTTTGTAACATTAAACGTAAATATAAAAAATATAAATAATATAAATATAATATATAATAAATATATAATATTTATAATATGTTATATATATTATATATATATATATATATACATATATATAAAATGGATATTAATATTAAACGTTAATATTGAACGTTTTGTGGTATTGTTTTGTTAATTTCTGATTGTGTTCCATATATGTGAAACGATTGCTTGACGATTAATTACAATTGATTTGTTATAATGGGTGCTGAACTCGATAAGATAATAATGTTCGTGAACAAAATTTGTAAATATTACGCAAATAACAGAAAATATATATTATAAATATTCCATCAATTTATATTAATGATGCATAAGATTATCGATATTTAAGAGCAGATGCAATAACCTGTCCATTAGACATATAATAATAAATAATAGTTCTGTATGAAATAAGTTATTGTTTCGGAAATCATACTGTATGTACAGTAACTTGTCCATTAGGCATATATAACCTCTAATAAGATAATTATATACAAATAAATTATTGTTCTAAATTGGTCTAATTGTCTATCTTTTCCTAAGTTATTTCACGCCTTTGGTCATGACAATTTGATTGATAAATAATTAGAAAATACAAAAAGAAAATTGCATACTATGATTTCCCATAAAAGGAAATAGAAATCCATCCCTGGTGGAAATAAATCGCTAAAATCGCTGAAATCTATATCAATTGACCTATTTCAGTATGAATTATACTGAAATGGATCAATTGACATAAATTTCAGCGATTTTCAATGATTAGCGATTTATTTCTAGCAGAGAAGAAATAATCTTTTTTTGAAACCTGTAGATTACATATTGGAGAAAAGAGCAGTAACCGTTCCAAAAAAGAATATATAATCTCTAATAAGATAATTATATACAAATAAATTATTGTTCTAAATTGGTCTAATTGTCTATCTTTTCCTAAGTTAAGTCGAAATATTTTTCTTTAATTTATAGAAGACACTAAGGGTGGAAGTAACACGAGATGAATATAACACTGCGCGCGCGCGCTTGTAGACAAATTCGAACATGTTTTTGCATGTTAACTTCTTTAGTTGATTTCATTCTATCTCAAATATCCATAAGATGTTAAGTTGAATGATTATTTGTACGTTTATGCTAACAAATTATATCAAAAATAAAGCTTCAATCTCTATTTTTTGTAAATACTTTTAATTTTGTTTATTTAATTATTTATTATTACCATTATTATTAGTTCATTATACATCTATATAACAATAGTTTAAAATTTATTTATGTTTAATTTTTTATATACTTAAAATACAAATAATATACAAATAAATAAATCTAGAGATGATCGAATCAAGTATTTGTGAGAACGAATCGAATCGAATCAAATGTTTGACAATATGTTCGAAAACAAATAAAATTGAATTTTAAATTTTTATGTCGAATCGAATTTTTTTAATTCGAAAATGAATTGATATCAAATCAAATTTCCTGGATTTTACATTAAATGCACAAAAAAAAGGGAAAAATTATGTTAAAAAATAAATCATTTTTAATTTATATAAAGGTATATCAAAAAAATAAACAATATAACAGAGTATGATAAAAAGAATCTTATTTTTTATTAGAAAGCATCTTTATAATACAGTTTCATCATATTGTTTATATTTCAATAATATTTGTAACTGGAAAATAATTTCATTTACTCGTTTATTTAAAAAATCTAAACCGTGTATGTTATTTAAAATATTTCATTACTTTGAAATTAGCTTTTATGTATTAATCTGTTTTAAGTACAATAACATAAAATAATATCTGAATTACGTGTAAGTAAATAAATTATATTCGCGATTACAATGTATTGTTTTAAAGAAGTTATTGACTATTCCATCAAAAATGGAATTCAAAGCTGATATTTATAATGAATCGAATCGAATTTAAAACTGATATTATTAGGGACTCAGATCGAGATTATATTATGAGTTTAAATTTTGGACTGGTTACGATTATGGTTTGAGACTACTTAATTTTCGATTTCAGTGTCCAATTCTTTTAGTAATAACGATGACCGTTACAGGTACATAATTACCAAAAACTGAAAAGGAAATCAAAAAGGACAGAAAAAAGATCCAGTAATCGATCAATAAAAGAATTAGAGCCAAAGTTGGATTTAGCTTCGAACTGTTATCCAGGCTGAAATTTTTCGGTCCAATTTTGGGAGTGTGCATTAATTTTAAAGGATTTTCAAGAGATGGCGTAACTAGTACTATCGCATCAGGTCATATTGTTGCTACTCATGTTCAAAGCACCATCATGTGGCTTTAGTTTTCAGTATGTGTCATTTTGAATATAAACAATATTGTTTTTTTTTAACATTGAATATGTCGAATTTTGTGCCAACAAATTCAATTTGCGGGAAGCTTTTTTGTTTTCATTTGAAGAAAACTGCTGCTGAAAGTCAACGAATGCTGTTGGAAGCTTATGGTGATTATACTCCATCGATTTCAACATGAGAGTATAAATTATTTCGACGTTATAAAAAAGGTGATTTTGAATGGAAGACAAGGAATGTCAAGGCCAGTCAAAAAAGTTTGAAGATGAGGAAGTGGTAGCTTTACTCGATCAAGATCCGAGTCAAACGCAAGAAGAACTTGCAGAATCATTAAATGTTGATCGATCAACGATTTCCAGGCCATAGGAATGATTCAAAAGCAAAAAAATTGGGTGCCGTACGAGTTGAAGTCGAGGGATGTCGAAAGGCGCAAAATGATCTATGAATTGTTGCTTCAAAAACATAGAAGAAAAAGTTGTTTGCATTGTATCGTGACAGGTGAAAAATGGATACGCTACGATAATCCAAAGTGCAGAAAATCATGTTGCAAGCCAGGCAAACCATCAACATCGACGGCAAAGCCGAATATTCATGGCACCAAGCTCATGCTCTGTATTTGGTGGGATTGGCTGGATGTAATGTATTATGAGCTGCTCCAACCCAACGAAACTATTACTGGGGAACGCTGCCAACAACAATTGATATAATTGAGCCGAACATTGAAGCAAAAACGGCTAGATTACGCGAAAAAACACAACAAAGTGATTTTCCTGCACGACGACGCTCGGCCATATATTGCGAAACCGATCAAGGAAACGTTAGAAGCGCTTAATTAGGATGTCCTATCTTACCCGCCATAGTCTCCAGATATTGCTCCTTCCGATTATCACCTATTTCGATCGATGACTCATGACCTGTCTGAGTAGCACTTCCAGTCTTATGAAGATACCAAAAAATGGGTCGATTTGCGGATAAACTATGTGTCGTTCTTTCAACAATCTGGAATCCATTTATTATCAGAAAGATGGGAAAAAGTAGTGGCTAGCGATGGACAATATTTTGAATGATCAATTTGTAACCATTTTTTCACAATAAAGTCGTATTTTTACCAAAAAATATCTTAAAATTAATGCACACTCTCAATAATTATACAAAAGTATATATGAAATATAATATATCCACATAAAATTATAATTATATTGTATATATAAACAATAAGAACAATAAGAATCTTACTGGACATTTGAAAATTCAACAATAAGAAATAGAAGTAATTATAGAAGCTATTATATAATAGAAGCTATTATTTATAGAAGAAGAATGGTCATAGATCTTTAATGCTTAAATAATTCAATCTAAATTACTATATATATATCATATATATATATATCATATATATATATATATATATATATAATGTATATGCATGTACATATATCATATTTATA
>JAANIC010003518.1:452904-491728 GCA_017607545.1 Acromyrmex charruanus | reverse complement strand
GTGTGTGCGTGCGTGCGTGCGTGCGTGCGTGCGTGCGTGCGTGTGTGCGTGCGTGCGTGCGTGCGTGCGTGCGTGTGTGTGTGTGTGTGTGTGTGTGTACATACAAGGTGAGTCTAATAAAAAGTTCATCACATTTTCTTCGAAAACGGTTAGAGATAGTTAAGGAAGATACCTATTATCAAAATTATAGGATAAATAGAGGACATATTTTGATGATCTTATGATCTTAACTTTTAATTACATAAGTGGGTCATTGGATCCGAATGTGAAAATTTTAGTCTGCCGCTATTTTTGTACGATTAATATCGCAGAGTTGAAGTGAGGAGATAAAAAACTTGGAACCTTTCTCTGTTGATCGCCGTGATGCAATTACTTCGTTGTTGTCTTGACGTTAATTGTAGTGCAATAAAAGTTTGGCTTGGATAACTTACGAGATGACTTGGACCCCTCAAATTTGACCGATTTTTGCCGAAAGTGAAAATTCGTTTTCTAGTTAGTGCCTGTTTATTAGTATTCAAATATATGTGTTATCTTCTTATAATTAAAACATATTCATTGTCAAAAAAAAGCATTGCGAGAGAGGCGTCTTGGTGAAATGATCACTCTATTTTCTTAGAGTTACAAAATTGTGAGTAAATAATGTCAACGTCATTATATATTTAATATAAAATATTTTTATTATATTATTTTTTTTTTGTAAAAAGAAAATACTTGACATACCACTGATATCATTTTTTCGAATAGGTATAAAAATGCCCCCACTTCAATGGTGTAATAAATATACTTATAAAAATAATTATACTTTTAAGTTCACATTTTTCTCTTTTCAAAACATTTATTTTTATCCGTATCCTTTTTTCATCATAAAGATATAATTTAAAAAAAAACTAATTATTGTACTTTTTTCACAAATTGTTCTTTAATATTTTTTGGCATAACTTTTTCAATTATTGTATTATTAAAATCTTTTAATATCTTAATTCTATACATTTTATTCAATTTTTTTTAAATTTTATTAAAGGAAAATATTTTCCATTGAGATTTGTGATAATTACAGAGCCAGTCAAAAACGTCGTGGATGACTTGGACTTCGATATATAAATTAAGACCCGTATTCAGAACGCGTTTTTATCGATAAAAGCGTGCTTTTATCTCTGAAATTCTAGTATGCGTAACGTAAATTATAGTATGTTAGCGCGTTCTGAACACGGGCCTAAGACTCTAAAACGAGACATGTAGTTGAGGGTTAAATGTCCTTAGTTTTCATATTACTAGTTTTCATACAATAAAAAAATTTTTTTTTAATGGAAGAGGTATTTTTTATTCATTCTTTTTTATTTATTCATTCGATAGTGCACAATGAGCTGAATAACTTTTTTAATGGGGAATATATTTTATAAATAAGAAATGAAAAATAAACTTCCATAGACTTGTCTTTATTTAATGGACAGTACAAAGAATGAGTCAAAGAGTACATTAGTTATAGAATAGAATAGAAAAATAAAGGCAGTGTAGCCAATATAAAAGCATTGAAAGAACTAAAGATACTGTTACGTCCAAGCTCCGGTCATATGTGTGGATAGGTTTAGAAAAAGAAGGAATAAGAAGGATAGAGCATAGAAAGATGTTAAAGCAGATGCTTTGTTTCGCATACATCAGCGGGAAAGGGATGGAACGAGTCTGGAATATGGGTCAATGTCCTAAAGGGACGCTGTAACACATATTTCCAACGAACAATACGAACGTTGGTCCGAATTTTGAGTCAAGGGACTTAATCCTTATAACTCGGGATCAGACCATATGCAATCTCTCACGAGGAGTGGAAGTCGGTACGAGATCTTACGATTCTAAAATAAATAGAGATTGAGACACGCCATAATAAAAGTATTCTAGTTTATTACCCAACAAACGAGAATGGATTGAACTAAATTGGATTTAGATTTTCAGAAATATTGATTCACGAATGTTAAAATGAATATTTTTCAATCCTGAATGCATTTTTATTCATTTATAGGAATTGCATGGAAAATATCTCTTTCAATCTAAAAATAATATTAGCTTTTTCTGTGCACACATCGTGAATACTGTTCAATTCAAAATTATGAATAGGAAATGCAGTTTTTCAATCCAATTGCATCCATTTGAATCTAATTGAATCCAATTGAATCCAATTAAATCCAAAAAAAGTTCGCCCTTTATACTTATTCAGATAGAAAAAAATTTCAATCCATTTTAATCCATTCTCGTTTGAGTATTAACCCAAAAATTTCTTAATATTATATAGTATACAATATTTTAAAGTAAACGTATCTGTGTTTGCGACTAATATATTATAAGAGAAATCTAGCTTTTAACAAGAGTTGTACATTATCAGTTCCATCTGCATTGGTAATTATTATTTTAACATGTTATAAGAGTAAGCTAGTATTCTTGAATAATCTTGTATTTTTAATTCATCTTATTGTAGTATTTATTTTTATAAATTAATTACTATGAGCTATTATACATTGCGAAACGCGGTTGGTAACTTAGATCATTTTCTAGATTTACTAATTAATTATATAAAAGACTAGTACAGAATTAATTACATAAAAGACATGAGGTGACTGGCCAGTTACAGCATTTTATATTTCTTCTGGGTCAAAATAATCGGAACCGATTATATAGGCATCTGCTAGGAAAGGTTAAGTTGCACGTGGAAATTTGTTAATTAAGGACTCAAAAGAATCATCGGGATGAATGAGGAATTCGCGGTAGAAGAGCGGGAAACTCTTTCAGGAACTCTATGCTCGAGGTTGAGTCATCTGGTGACAATGGTCGAGGATAGATGGATGAATTGAATAAAAGAGTCGGGAGTTAGAGATGGGGTGTTAGGGAAGATTTGCTCCGTCAGAGCGTCCGAAAACGCGGATGACGGAGATCAAGGAGGAGGTGAAGAAGTTCGACGAGGAGGTGAAAGAGAAGAAGGAGATATCGTCTCTAATGCGTCTTGGTTAACAAATAGGGTCGATGACTAAGCCGATGACTAAGGTGGTGGAGGCAATGCCTCCTCGGCTAGGTGTCTCTGATTCCGAGAAGTTTCAAGGTACTTCTGGTATGCTTGGTCCAGGAGTCTCCGCGTTTCACGGCTTCTAAGCAAACCCTTGTAAGAGCAGTTTTAAGCGTAACTATGATTTTACGTTGGGTTAGGCTTTACAGTGAATATACAGATATATAAATTAAGAGGGGACTTACTGTTACTCAGCAGGTTTTGACTTTCGAAGATGATTGTCGGAGGTCCGATCTCTGTAAACTCCAAGGCCTTCAGATTTATCCTCGGTGATAAAAAGTGGTCTCAGCTGGATGTTTGGTGAATGTTTGTAATGACTCGTGAATGTTTGGACCCAAAGGGAGGGTTGACTCAGCGATTTGGAAGCTTCGAACGAGTCACTTGACAGTATCGCAAATAAGATCGCTTGAATGAACTAATCGCGGCTCATCACTAGAATCGGTTAAGCGATCTGGTTACGGATCAGCAGAGAGGAATTTGACTGACTGTCTGTTCGCGAAGGATCTCCTTTTTATGTTCGCAAGTTAGTAGTGCAGGTCTCGCATATTGATCTAATCTAGGATTAGGATTAAGAGTATCGGTTGTGAAATGGGATACTGGGATATGTGTCTAAAACAACTTTCGTCATTTGCCAGATGTTCAATAGTTTAAAGCCACATATGTCATTTATTACAGACAACTGTTGTTTCAGTTTGTAATCCTTAATCTATTTACTTCCTCGGGATAAAATTCTTTTATTCGACATTTGGTTCAAATATTTAATCCATCAACTTCGTCCTGAGTGGATTATTAGTCTAAAAAGGCAAATGTTATTCGACTCATCACTATTGTAACTTCCTATGATAGAAACAAATGGTATCTATCGATATTACTTGTTAATAACTTTTATGGTGATGACGAAAATTCTAATTGAAGAAAAGAACTGTGAAATCTGGACGTAACAATACTAATAATGAGATAGTGCATTCATATATTCTAAAAGCCCCTTTCCCCCCCCCCCTTCTCATGAACGTACAACATTATATTTTTAAACTTAAATCTTTTGGTAGCAAACCAATTCTATGATACAATAAAAGTGTTTAGTATGATACATTGATTTAGTAAGTCTGCTATCATCTCGTCTGTACTTGACAGAAATATATACTTTCTTTTAATATAATCTTTAAACAAATAAAAACGAATATCTATATATAATACTTTGAACATTGAGTACAATTAAAATCCTTTGCAAATGAAATTGCACTCTGATTATCACACGCGGTGACAATTGGCTCTCGTACAATTGCTTTAACAGTATAGGCTATATGATAGTCAAAAAAAGCATTTTTGCAAGAGAGACGTCTTGATAAAAACGATCAATCTATTTTTTTGGAATTATAAAATCGTGAGTAAATAATGTCGAAATCATTATATATTTAATATAAAATATTTTCATTACATGACACAGCCTTCTTGCATGCGAACGCGATAGCCATGAATTCTGCGTCAAATGTTGTAGTAGCAGCAGTAATTTTCTGTCTACTGAGTTGAATTTTCATAAAATTTGTAAAATTACAATAAGGAGCTACAAATCAAGTAATTTGCAAATATTGCATAAACTACATAATTTATTAACTAACAAACGTTTCGATCTATTCTAGTACGAGATCATTATCAATGTTGATAACATATTTGAAATCGTAAACGCATAATAGAAAATATATATGGAACATGAAAAATAAAAACTCTGGTAGAACATGGTAACAATGTAATTTGATAAAACTATTATACACAGTTATAGTGTTCTACAAGAATTTTTATTTTTCATGTTTCATATAAATTTTATATTTGCGTTTCACAAATTCAAATATGTTATCAACATTAATAATGATCTTGTGCTAAGTCAAAGCATTTGTTAGTTAATAATTTTATGTAGTTTATAATATATTTAATATTTGTAAATTACTTGGCTCATAGCTCCTTATAATAATTTCGAATTTTAATCTTTAAGCCGCTTCTAACTATATATTAATTTAAAGAGATATTAAAAGAGATATTAAACTTAAAAGAGATATTAAAATATGAAGTTGTTACCTCGATCCTTAAGCTAATAAATAATTATAACTGAAGATTCTAATGTTATCATTATACTTTATATGTTATTTTTACTGAAAAGATCGCAGTAAAGGTCGAAACGTTTGACCTTATTTATGAAGGTATTTTATTAATGTTTTTAGTTTTCATTTAATTGTAATTAACCCTTAACCGGGTAGTTTCGGGTAGCGGAAAGGTACTCCTATACAGTCCCGGTGGAGGATAGATCTATTTCAGAGCTAGTGATCTTATCCATGCGAGCTTGAGACTTTCTCTCTACTCAAAATGCCGGAGAAGCCTTGTCCCTTAATTCCATCTACTCCTGATCCTAATTTCCCACGCAATTATTCTACACGCAAAAGAAAGTGGGGCCCCACTGTGTTCTTATTTGTCCCAAGAACACTCATGAATCATGAAGAGAAGGAATAAAATATTAGGTGTATAACTTTGCTTCCGTTTTCCTATAGATGGCTTTAGCGGTAAGTGGTGGTCGAAATAAATAGATCATAGACGTCATATAATAAACTTGGGCATCTGTCAACATAACCCCATAGAAACATTTGTGTCTGCATCATAAAGTTATTCTCGATTGAAAATGTCAGTTTACGAGCCAAATTCTCGTCATTTGCGGGAGGTTTTAATTTTCTGCTTCAATATGAAGAAATCTGCGGCTGAGGCTCATCGAATGCTTATGGTGAGGCCGCTATTAGTGACAGTCGTGAGTGGTTTCAACGCTTCAAGAACGGTGATTTTGACGTCGAAGACTGGCATAGCGGTGGAAGAGAGAAGGTTTTCGAAGATGCAGAATTAGAGGCATTACTTGATCAAGACTCGTGTCAAAATCAAGAAGAATTAGCACGATCATTGGGAGTGACTCAACAAGCCATTTAAAAACGCCTCAAAGCCATGGGAATGATTCAGAAGCAAGGAAATTGGGTGCCGTACGAGTTGAAGCCGAGAGATATTGAACGGCGTTTGTTTGCTTGTGAACAGTTGCTTGAAAGGCAAAGACGGAAGGGATTTCTGCATCGCATTGTGACTGACGACGAAAAATGGGTTCTTTACGATAACCCCAAACGCAGAAAATCATGGAGAATTCTCGGCCATGCTTCCACGTCGACGGCCAAACCGAATATTCACGACTCCAAAGTCATGTTCTGTATTTGGTGGGACCAGCTCGGCGTAGTGTATTGTGAGCTGTTAAAATCGATTGAAACAATCACAGGCGATCGGTATCGAACGCAATTGATGCGTTTGAGGCGAGCATTGAAAGACAAATGGCTGCAATACAACGAGAGACACGATAAAGTGCAGCATGACAATGCTCGACCCCATGTTGCGAAAGTAATCAAGACATACTGAAATGGGGAGTACCTCACCCGCCGTATTCTCCAGACATTGCTCCCTCTGACTATCACTTGTTTCGATCAATGGCACACGGCCTGGCTGACCAGCACTTCCGGTCTTATGAAGAAGTAAAAAATTAGATCGATTCGTGGATCGCCTCCAAAGATGACCAGTTTTTTCGACGCGGAATTCGTACACTGCCCGAAAGATGGGAGAAAGTAGTGGCCAGCGATGGACAATACTTTGAATCATAAATGTATAACCAGTTTTTTACAATAAAGCCTCGAATTTCGGAAAAAAAACGGCGGAAGCAAAGTTGTACACCTAATACATAAATTAGAGGGATATAGGATTAGCATAATTTATTAAAACTTATGTGTTATCTATAATGTTCCTCCTCCTCTTAATTATATATGTTGAGCGGCCAAAATTTCCCAGAAAGCATTTTTGGTCGCTAGAAACAAGCGATCAGAGAGAGAAAGAGGGGAGGAGGGAGGGAGAGAGGGAGAGAGAGAGAGAGAGAGAGAGAGAGAGAGAGAGAGAGAGAGATAGACTCTGAAGGAGACTTGCTGTTTCTTTCAACGAGCCCAGCTCGGTGTGCGGAGCCTCACCAAGTTTCTATCCTTTTTTGTTTTTTTTCTGTCTCACTTTGTCGTACTTCTGTTTCAATAATTCATTCTGCAGTTCAAGAATGTGATTTCTATCGATTCTGGTTTGGCATCATCGCCGATCATCGCAGCAAGGATGCATGATTCCTTTTCTAAACAACGATCCTGATATATATTTCTGATATATACAAAAATATTCTGATATATACAAAAATATATTATTATTATAACATTTCCAGCCGATAATATATTGCTGGTTTATACAATGATTCAATCCATTTCTGTAGATAAATAGCGGTACTTCGCTTGTGCGCGATAAGAGGAATAGCGCTTCTTAAATCGACATTTCGACATCCGAGTCGAATAAAATATGTGCTCTATACAATAATTTCAGACCTTGCACGATTAAAATAAGTAGCTAGCGATTTACAGAAAACCGCAAAGAACAATACTATGCTTGCAGAAACGAGTTATGAGCTTTAGTATAAGAGCAATGAGTATTCGAAAATTTCATTTATACGAGTGCGACGAGATTGTCGTTCTCACATCCAAGCAGAATCGAAGCTCAACCGAAACACCCATCGCGTTTCGAGCCCTGATATATGTACGTGTAAATAATTCAGTAAATAAAGTTTAGACATGTGTTGTATATATGTACACACAAACACACACACACACGCGCGCACGCACACACGCACGCACACGACACGCACACGCACACGCACACGCATACATATGTATACGCGTGTGTATGTGTATTATATATACATACATATATATATATACATATATATATATATATATATATATATATATATATACANTAAAATGTATGTAAAAGACAGAACAGTGCAATTAAAATAATTATCTTCATTTATATTCATATGTAAATAATATGATATATTTCTTGTTCAAGAAGAAATTATTTCAACAAAATTGAAATAACTAATATCATATTTATTTTATTATTTTTCCTCTCAAAAAAAAAAAATTTTTCCAGGATACGTAAGAACGTTTATTGATATGGACCTGAGTAAGTCGATAATTCAGATCATTTCTATGATTCAGCAACGCACTTTTCATGACAGCGCCGCTGTCGGAATATCGCGGAACTAAAATACTGCTCGGTTTCACGTCAATTTCACTCGTAATATACAAACGAAATTTTCGGATATACTTTTCTCTTATACTAAAACCCCTACTTCGTTTCTAAAAACATAGGATTGTACTTTCAGGTTTTCTCCAATTCGCCAGCTACTTTTTATAAACGTGATGAAGATCTGAAACTCTTATGCAGCACATATTGTGACGTGTTGACTACACAAGCCGATAACAAAATTTGTAAGTCTTTAATTTTCTTTCGTTTTTCGTATTCAAATGTAGCTGGCGAATTGCGTTGTTGTCAATACTTTAATTGTGGAGAAGGATTTTTCAATTCATAAACACAATTAAGAGAAAAGAGTCTTTAATAATTAATGATAAAACAGAACACTCCAATATCCCCTTAAAGAATATGATAAATATTTTTCCTCCCATTTTCCTATAATTCTGTAAATTTTCATGTGTATTTTCATGCGTAGAATATATTCTGAGAAGGACAGTTGTCATTCAAGTCTCATTTTTATTCTTTTTAATTTCAAAGTTTTTTGATGTCGGTAAGTTGAAAAACAATAATTTATGACTATGCATAAATGTATGTATTTTTCAAAAAATATTGATGCATTTATCATTTAATGAAATAAAATTAACTTTTATACAAATTTATGTATTAAAAATAAAATGTGCATACATGTATATTCCGTACGCGCTATCATGTGCTATATACTTCCAACTTTTCCCGCAACGGCACTAAAATCGCATCGTTCCGATTTTTCATAAGTTTTCTGACATTTTCATTCTTAAGTTTGGTCTCCTTCTTTTTATTCCGTGATCAGGACGCTTCCTTAAACACCGCCATTACTTCAGGTGCAGCGTAGCATAATCTACGCGTAACGGCATTTTGTGTTTCAATCAATTCCTGCACAATTTTGCAATTTGTTGGCTCAGGTACTCCTGACTATGAACGCTACAATGGATATAGAAGATTGTGACATCAAGATAGACTTCGATGACACTCACACCCCTTTGATGGTAGCTGCTAGTGTAGGATACGTGGATATCGTATCATGCTTGATTACTCATGGGGCCGATGTTAATATTCGATCTGCATCGTGTAACACAGCTCTCATATATGGATGCGCCGGTGGATACGAAGAAATTGTACGTATCTTATTAGACTCAGGTGCTGATGTTGAAGATCACAATGAAGACGGTCATACTCCTTTAATGGTAGCAGCAAGTGCCGGGCATGTAGATATTATATCTCTGCTGATTGCTCGCGGAGCTGATATTAATACTCAGTCTACGTCAAATAATACATCTCTCATATATGGATGCGTTAATGGACACGAAGAAGTTGTATATATCTTATTAAATTGGGGAGCTGATGTTGAGAATTACAATGAAAACGGTCGTACACCTTTAATGGAAGCAGCAAGTAGCGGGCATGCAAATATCGTGTCGTTGTTGATAGCTTACGGAGCTGATGTTAATGCTCAATCTACATCGGGTGACACACCTCTCATATACGGATGCGCTAGTGGACACGAAGAAGTGGTACGCGTCTTACTAGACTCGGGCGTCGATGTTGAAGATCATAATAAGTACGGCTTTACACCTCTGATGGAAGCAGCAAGCGCCGGGCATATTCATGTCGCCAAGGTCCTGCTTGAACACAAGAACGACATCAATACACGATCTAATAAATTTCAAAAGACACCATTGACGTTGGCCTGTTTTATCGAACCTGCAGAAATGCTCCGTTTATTGCTAGAAACTGACACGAATCAAGAGTATAAATCCTACGAGATGCATGCCGCTCTTATCGCGGCATCAATAAACGGTCATATGGAAGTGGCACGTTTACTTTTAGATTCAGGTGCCCAAGTAACAATGACTAATAGTTCCGAGACGCCATTAACGTTCGCTGCTAGCAGAAACCTTGTGAACTTGGCTCAACTCTTGATCGAACGTGGAGCAAACATCGAGGAAGTTAATGGTGACGGTTATACGCCATTAATGCAAGCAGCGCTTCAGAATAATGAAGAAATGATCGTCTTACTTTTGAGTGAAGGTGCAGACGTCAACGCATTTCGAAATAGAGAAACTAAAGAAACGGCGCTTGTCATGGCTGAAAATAGTTGTTTAGAAATAGCCGATCTTTTAATCAAGGCAGAAGCGGATAATGAGTTTTTTATCTCTTTGATGGAGGAAGGATACTTTGATTTTGTTTAATAATTACTGGAATCTGGGGCGGATGTTCACGCTCACAATGCTAGAGGAGGAGAGCCAGGAATCTTACACGGCATTCACAATCGCGTGTAAAAACGGTCATCTTGCTGTTGCTAACCTTTTATTGCAATTTGGCGCCGATGTCTTTTTTCAAATTATCTTCACTGAGAACATACTCGGATTGTAAGCGATATTATATGAAACTCTGTTTCATATTTATTTCTTTATTGGAATGTATGTTGCCTTTTTTATTATTCATAGTACGTTGCATCGGCATGTAATACACGGCAAAGTGTATTAGTGTATTAGTGGAATAGGCCTATAGGGGAAACCACTAAAAAAAAAAAAAACGCGTCAACAATAGTACCCCATGGGTGACGTGGAAATCTATTGTAATTGTAATTATACAAAGTGATTTACTTTAACTTTAACAGACATTGTTTTGATTATATGCAATTTTATCAAAAAATATTCCAAGTAAAAGTTGTATGATACGTAGAAGGACGTGTCACCATTGTATTGCGATTATCCTC
Organism: Acromyrmex charruanus; assembly: GCA_017607545.1. Lineage (NCBI taxonomy): Eukaryota > Metazoa > Arthropoda > Insecta > Hymenoptera > Formicidae > Acromyrmex > Acromyrmex charruanus. The sequence goes on along the minus strand of JAANIC010003518.1, from coordinate 480,788 downwards.
AGTCTCGAAAATCGTGGCGAGCATGTTTCGTCTCGCTGCGATCTGAGTGTTGTATGCTTTATTTTTGAGTATAAATGTGACCGGCTTTGATTGTCATATAATTCTTATTCTTGTAGTTTTTTTTTAAGGAAAATGTTAAATTATTATTTATGTAAATGTGATCAAATATACTATTACTACATTGCCATATGTTTAATGCAAATAATTACTTCTCCNCCAAGGTCCTGCTTGAACACAAGAACGACATCAATACACGATCTAATAAATTTCAAAAGACACCATTGACGTTGGCCTGTTTTATCGAACCTGCAGAAATGCTCCGTTTATTGCTAGAAACTGACACGAATCAAGAGTATAAATCCTACGAGATGCATGCCGCTCTTATCGCGGCATCAATAAACGGTCATATGGAAGTGGCACGTTTACTTTTAGATTCAGGTGCCCAAGTAACAATGACTAATAGTTCCGAGACGCCATTAACGTTCGCTGCTAGCAGAAACCTTGTGAACTTGGCTCAACTCTTGATCGAACGTGGAGCAAACATCGAGGAAGTTAATGGTGACGGTTATACGCCATTAATGCAAGCAGCGCTTCAGAATAATGAAGAAATGATCGTCTTACTTTTGAGTGAAGGTGCAGACGTCAACGCATTTCGAAATAGAGAAACTAAAGAAACGGCGCTTGTCATGGCTGAAAATAGTTGTTTAGAAATAGCCGATCTTTTAATCAAGGCAGAAGCGGATAATGAGTTTTTTATCTCTTTGATGGAGGAAGGATACTTTGATTTTGTTTAATAATTACTGGAATCTGGGGCGGATGTTCACGCTCACAATGCTAGAGGAGGAGAGCCAGGAATCTTACACGGCATTCACAATCGCGTGTAAAAACGGTCATCTTGCTGTTGCTAACCTTTTATTGCAATTTGGCGCCGATGTCTTTTTTCAAATTATCTTCACTGAGAACATACTCGGATTGTAAGCGATATTATATGAAACTCTGTTTCATATTTATTTCTTTATTGGAATGTATGTTGCCTTTTTTATTATTCATAGTACGTTGCATCGGCATGTAATACACGGCAAAGTGTATTAGTGTATTAGTGGAATAGGCCTATAGGGGAAACCACTAAAAAAAAAAAAAACGCGTCAACAATAGTACCCCATGGGTGACGTGGAAATCTATTGTAATTGTAATTATACAAAGTGATTTACTTTAACTTTAACAGACATTGTTTTGATTATATGCAATTTTATCAAAAAATATTCCAAGTAAAAGTTGTATGATACGTAGAAGGACGTGTCACCATTGTATTGCGATTATCCTCAGTCTCGAAAATCGTGGCGAGCATGTTTCGTCTCGCTGCGATCTGAGTGTTGTATGCTTTATTTTTGAGTATAAATGTGACCGGCTTTGATTGCCATATAATTCTTATTCTTGTAGTTTTTTTTTAAGGAAAATGTTAAATTATTATTTATGTAAATGTGATCAAATATACTATTACTACATTGCCATATGTTTAATGCAAATAATTACTTCTACAATTATTTTCTTTTTAGTTTTTATAATACGTATAGTAAATTTGTAGTTAGAAGTACAGTCAAATGTGTTATTAATATAGTCATACACACTATTTGAAAATGAATGATTTTTCCAATTTTGAAATTATTTTTAATTATGGTTACCACATGTATTATATATAGTAAGCGAATGTTGAAAAAATGGTTATATTCATTATAATTATGATCAATTATCATATAAAAATGATTATTTTATTTACGTATTTCCATATTTTATTATATTAATATTTTTAATAATTTGTAGTACAATTTTTGTCCGGTTTGATAGAACTATACATATAAGGTTATTGTTACTAACATTATAGCAATAATAACTATAAAAATGATGCTCCTAATTATAATTATTTTACCATGCAATTATAGTCATAAATATACTTTTTTCTCAGTGCAGTATCTGCGTTATCATAGTGATATCTCTAGTATGTCATGTATACATGCATGTTCAAGCGCGCGCGCGCGCGCGCGCGCGTGTGTGTGTGTGTGTGTGTGTGCGCGTGTGTGCGGGTGTGTGCGCGTGTGTGCGTGTGTGAGCGCGTGTGTGCGGGTGTGTGCGCGTGTGTGTGTGTGTGTGTGCGTGTGTGTGCGTGTGTGTGTGTGTGTGTGTGTGTGTGTGTGTGTGTGTGTGTGTGGGGCATTCCATCCCAAATGTGCCACCCGTGAACTTTTAGATTTTTGATTTGGCTGTAATTTTGACATTTTATTATATTCATCGGAAGAAGCTGCCATGATTTTTGCCAAATTTTTTTATGAACAGTCATGAGATATGAATTTTGACGTCATAATAAAAGTATTCTAGTTTATTACCCAACAAACGAGAATGGATTGAACTAAATTGGATTTAGATTTTCAGAAATATTGATTCACGAATGTTAAAATGAATATTTTTCAATCCTGAATGCATTTTTATTCATTTATAGGAATTGCATGGAAAATATCTCTTTCAATCTAAAAATAATATTAGCTTTTTCTGTGCACACATCGTGAATACTGTTCAATTCAAAATTATGAATAGGAAATGCAGTTTTTCAATCCAATTGCATCCAATTGAATCTAATTGAATCCAATTGAATCCAATTAAATCCAAAAAAAGTTCGCCCTTTATACTTATTCAGATAGAAAAAAATTTCAATCCATTTTAATCCATTCTCGTTTGAGTATTAACCCAAAAATTTCTTAATATTATATAGTATACAATATTTTAAAGTAAACGTATCTGTGTTTGCGACTAATATATTATAAGAGAAATCTAGCTTTTAACAAGAGTTGTACATTATCAGTTCCATCTGCATTGGTAATTATTATTTTAACATGTTATAAGAGTAAGCTAGTATTCTTGAATAATCTTGTATTTTTAATTCATCTTATTGTAGTATTTATTTTTATAAATTAATTACTATGAGCTATTATACATTGCGAAACGCGGTTGGTAACTTAGATCATTTGCTAGATTTACTAATTAATTATATAAAAGACTAGTACAGAATTAATTACATAAAAGACATGAGGTGACTGGCCAGTTACAGCATTTTATATTTCTTCTGGGTCAAAATAATCGGAACCGATTATATAGGCATCTGCTAGGAAAGGTTAAGTTGCACGTGGAAATTTGTTAATTAAGGACTCAAAAGAATCATCGGGATGAATGAGGAATTCGCGGTAGAAGAGCGGGAAACTCTTTCAGGAACTCTATGCTCGAGGTTGAGTCATCTGGTGACAATGGTCGAGGATAGATGGATGAATTGAATAAAAGAGTCGGGAGTTAGAGATGGGGTGTTAGGGAAGATTTGCTCCGTCAGAGCGTCCGAAAACGCGGATGACGGAGATCAAGGAGGAGGTGAAGAAGTTCGACGAGGAGGTGAAAGAGAAGAAGGAGATATCGTCTCTAATGCGTCTTGGTTAACAAATAGGGTCGATGACTAAGCCGATGACTAAGGTGGTGGAGGCAATGCCTCCTCGGCTAGGTGTCTCTGATTCCGAGAAGTTTCAAGGTACTTCTGGTATGCTTGGTCCAGGAGTCTCCGCGTTTCACGGCTTCTAAGCAAACCCTTGTAAGAGCAGTTTTAAGCGTAACTATGATTTTACGTTGGGTTAGGCTTTACAGTGAATATACAGATATATAAATTAAGAGGGGACTTACTGTTACTCAGCAGGTTTTGACTTTCGAAGATGATTGTCGGAGGTCCGATCTCTGTAAACTCCAAGGCCTTCAGATTTATCCTCGGTGATAAAAAGTGGTCTCAGCTGGATGTTTGGTGAATGTTTGTAATGACTCGTGAATGTTTGGACCCAAAGGGAGGGTTGACTCAGCGATTTGGAAGCTTCGAACGAGTCACTTGACAGTATCGCAAATAAGATCGCTTGAATGAACTAATCGCGGCTCATCACTAGAATCGGTTAAGCGATCTGGTTACGGATCAGCAGAGAGGAATTTGACTGACTGTCTGTTCGCGAAGGATCTCCTTTTTATGTTCGCAAGTTAGTAGTGCAGGTCTCGCATATTGATCTAATCTAGGATTAGGATTAAGAGTATCGGTTGTGAAATGGGATACTGGGATATGTGTCTAAAACAACTTTCGTCATTTGCCAGATGTTCAATAGTTTAAAGCCACATATGTCATTTATTACAGACAACTGTTGTTTCAGTTTGTAATCCTTAATCTATTTACTTCCTCGGGATAAAATTCTTTTATTCGACATTTGGTTCAAATATTTAATCCATCAACTTCGTCCTGAGTGGATTATTAGTCTAAAAAGGCAAATGTTATTCGACTCATCACTATTGTAACTTCCTATGATAGAAACAAATGGTATCTATCGATATTACTTGTTAATAACTTTTATGGTGATGACGAAAATTCTAATTGAAGAAAAGAACTGTGAAATCTGGACGTAACAATACTAATAATGAGATAGTGCATTCATATATTCTAAAAGCCCCTTTCCCCCCCCCCCTTCTCATGAACGTACAACATTATATTTTTAAACTTAAATCTTTTGGTAGCAAACCAATTCTATGATACAATAAAAGTGTTTAGTATGATACATTGATTTAGTAAGTCTGCTATCATCTCGTCTGTACTTGACAGAAATATATACTTTCTTTTAATATAATCTTTAAACAAATAAAAACGAATATCTATATATAATACTTTGAACATTGAGTACAATTAAAATCCTTTGCAAATGAAATTGCACTCTGATTATCACACGCGGTGACAATTGGCTCTCGTACAATTGCTTTAACAGTATAGGCTATATGATAGTCAAAAAAAGCATTTTTGCAAGAGAGACGTCTTGATAAAAACGATCAATCTATTTTTTTGGAATTATAAAATCGTGAGTAAATAATGTCGAAATCATTATATATTTAATATAAAATATTTTCATTACATGACACAGCCTTCTTGCATGCGAACGCGATAGCCATGAATTCTGCGTCAAATGTTGTAGTAGCAGCAGTAATTTTCTGTCTACTGAGTTGAATTTTCATAAAATTTGTAAAATTACAATAAGGAGCTACAAATCAAGTAATTTGCAAATATTGCATAAACTACATAATTTATTAACTAACAAACGTTTCGATCTATTCTAGTACGAGATCATTATCAATGTTGATAACATATTTGAAATCGTAAACGCATAATAGAAAATATATATGGAACATGAAAAATAAAAACTCTGGTAGAACATGGTAACAATGTAATTTGATAAAACTATTATACACAGTTATAGTGTTCTACAAGAATTTTTATTTTTCATGTTTCATATAAATTTTATATTTGCGTTTCACAAATTCAAATATGTTATCAACATTAATAATGATCTTGTGCTAAGTCAAAGCATTTGTTAGTTAATAATTTTATGTAGTTTATAATATATTTAATATTTGTAAATTACTTGGCTCATAGCTCCTTATAATAATTTCGAATTTTAATCTTTAAGCCGCTTCTAACTATATATTAATTTAAAACTTAAAAGAGATATTAAAATATAAAGTTGTTACCTCGATCCTTAAGCTAATAAATAATTATAACTGAAGATTCTAATGTTATCATTATACTTTATATGTTATTTTTACTGAAAAGATCGCAGTAAAGGTCGAAACGTTTGACCTTATTTATGAAGGTATTTTATTAATGTTTTTAGTTTTCATTTAATTGTAATTAACCCTTAACCGGGTAGTTTCGGGTAGCGGAAAGGTACTCCTATACAGTCCCGGTGGAGGATAGATCTATTTCAGAGCTAGTGATCTTATCCATGCGAGCTTGAGACTTTCTCTCTACTCAAAATGCCGGAGAAGCCTTGTCCCTTAATTCCATCTACTCCTGATCCTAATTTCCCACGCAATTATTCTACACGCAAAAGAAAGTGGGGCCCCACTGTGTTCTTATTTGTCCCAAGAACACTCATGAATCATGAAGAGAAGGAATAAAATATTAGGTGTATAACTTTGCTTCCGTTTTCCTATAGATGGCTTTAGCGGTAAGTGGTGGTCGAAATAAATAGATCATAGACGTCATATAATAAACTTGGGCATCTGTCAACATAACCCCATAGAAACATTTGTGTCTGCATCATAAAGTTATTCTCGATTGAAAATGTCAGTTTACGAGCCAAATTCTCGTCATTTGCGGGAGGTTTTAATTTTCTGCTTCAATATGAAGAAATCTGCGGCTGAGGCTCATCGAATGCTTATGGTGAGGCCGCTATTAGTGACAGTCGTGAGTGGTTTCAACGCTTCAAGAACGGTGATTTTGACGTCGAAGACTGGCATAGCGGTGGAAGAGAGAAGGTTTTCGAAGATGCAGAATTAGAGGCATTACTTGATCAAGACTCGTGTCAAAATCAAGAAGAATTAGCACGATCATTGGGAGTGACTCAACAAGCCATTTAAAAACGCCTCAAAGCCATGGGAATGATTCAGAAGCAAGGAAATTGGGTGCCGTACGAGTTGAAGCCGAGAGATATTGAACGGCGTTTGTTTGCTTGTGAACAGTTGCTTGAAAGGCAAAGACGGAAGGGATTTCTGCATCGCATTGTGACTGACGACGAAAAATGGGTTCTTTACGATAACCCCAAACGCAGAAAATCATGGAGAATTCTCGGCCATGCTTCCACGTCGACGGCCAAACCGAATATTCACGACTCCAAAGTCATGTTCTGTATTTGGTGGGACCAGCTCGGCGTAGTGTATTGTGAGCTGTTAAAATCGATTGAAACAATCACAGACGATCGGTATCGAACGCAATTGATGCGTTTGAGGCGAGCATTGGAAGACAAATGGCTGCAATACAACGAGAGACACGATAAAGTGCAGCATGACAATGCTCGACCCCATGTTGCGAAAGTAGTCAAGACATACTGAAATGGGGAGTACCTCACCCGCCGTATTCTCCAGACATTGCTCCCTCTGACTATCACTTGTTTCGATCAATGGCACACGGCCTGGCTGACCAGCACTTCCGGTCTTATGAAGAAGTAAAAAATTAGATCGATTCGTGGATCGCCTCCAAAGATGACCAGTTTTTTCGACGCGGAATTCGTACACTGCCCGAAAGATGGGAGAAAGTAGTGGCCAGCGATGGACAATACTTTGAATCATAAATGTATAACCAGTTTTTTACAATAAAGCCTCGAATTTCGGAAAAAAAACGGCGGAAGCAAAGTTGTACACCTAATACATAAATTAGAGGAATATAGGATTAGCATAATTTATTAAAACTTATGTGTTATCTATAATGTTCCTCCTCCTCTTAATTATATATGTTGAGCGGCCAAAATTTCCCAGAAAGCATTTTTGGTCGCTAGAAACAAGCGATCAGAGAGAGAAAGAGGGGAGGAGGGAGGGAGAGAGGGAGAGAGAGAGAGAGAGAGAGAGAGAGAGAGAGAGAGAGAGAGATAGACTCTGAAGGAGACTTGCTGTTTCTTTCAACGAGCCCAGCTCGGTGTGCGGAGCCTCACCAAGTTTCTATCCTTTTTTGTTTTTTTTCTGTCTCACTTTGTCGTACTTCTGTTTCAATAATTCATTCTGCAGTTCAAGAATGTGATTTCTATCGATTCTGGTTTGGCATCATCGCCGATCATCGCAGCAAGGATGCATGATTCCTTTTCTAAACAACGATCCTGATATATATTTCTGATATATACAAAAATATTCTGATATATACAAAAATATATTATTATTATAACATTTCCAGCCGATAATATATTGCTGGTTTATACAATGATTCAATCCATTTCTGTAGATAAATAGCGGTACTTCGCTTGTGCGCGATAAGAGGAATAGCGCTTCTTAAATCGACATTTCGACATCCGAGTCGAATAAAATATGTGCTGTATACAATAATTTCAGACCTTGCACGATTAAAATAAGTAGCTAGCGATTTACAGAAAACCGCAAAGAACAATACTATGCTTGCAGAAACGAGTTATGAGCTTTAGTATAAGAGCAATGAGTATTCGAAAATTTCATTTATACGAGTGCGACGAGATTGTCGTTCTCACATCCAAGCAGAATCGAAGCTCAACCGAAACACCCATCGCGTTTCGAGCCCTGATATATGTGCGTGTAAATAATTCAGTAAATAAAGTTTAGACATGTGTTGTATATATGTACACACAAACACACACACACACGCGCGCACGCACACACGCACGCACACGACACGCACACGCACACGCACACGCATACATATGTATACGCGTGTGTATGTGTATTATATATACATACATATATATATATATATATATATATATATATATATATATACACATATACATATATATGTTATTTTATATATTGGGTCATTTAAAAAGTATCCGCGGTTTTTTTATTCAAAAATTGAATAAAAAACCGCGGATACTTTTTAAATGACCTAATATATGCATCAATAATTTACTAAATAAAATGTATGTAAAAGACAGAACAGTGCAATTAAAATAATTATCTTCATTTATATTCATATGTAAATAATATGATACATTTCTTGTTCAAGAAGAAATTATTTCAACAAAATTGAAATAACTAATATCATATTTATTTTATTATTTTTCCTCTCAAAAAAAAAAAATTTTTCCAGGATACGTAAGAACGTTTATTGATATGGACCTGAGTAAGTCGATAATTCAGATCATTTCTATGATTCAGCAACGCACTTTTCATGACAGCGCCGCTGTCGGAATATCGCGGAACTAAAATACTGCTCGGTTTCACGTCAATTTCACTCGTAATATACAAACGAAATTTTCGGATATACTTTTCTCTTATACTAAAACCCCTACTTCGTTTCTAAAAACATAGGATTGTACTTTCAGGTTTTCTCCAATTCGCCAGCTACTTTTTATAAACGTGCAAGATCTGAAACTCTTATGCAGCACATATTGTGACGTGTTGACTACACAAGCCGATAACAAAATTTGTAAGTCTTTAATTTTCTTTCGTTTTTCGTATTCAAATGTAGCTGGCGAATTGCGTTGTTGTCAATACTTTAATTGTGGAGAAGGATTTTTCAATCCATAAACACAATTAAGAGAAAAGAGTCTTTAATAATTAATGATAAAACAGAACACTCCAATATCCCCTTAAAGAATATGATAAATATTTTTCCTCCCATTTTCCTATAATTCTGTAAATTTTCATGTGTATTTTCATGCGTAGAATATATTCTGAGAAGGACAGTTGTCATTCAAGTCTCATTTTTATTCTTTTTAATTTCAAAGTTTTTTGATGTCGGTAAGTTGAAAAACAATAATTTATGACTATGCATAAATGTATGTATTTTTCAAAAAATATTGATGCATTTATCATTTAATGAAATAAAATTAACTTTTATACAAATTTATGTATTAAAAATAAAATGTGCATTCGTGTGCATTTCGTACGCGCTATCATGTGCTATATACTTCCAACGTTTCCCGCAACGGCACTAAAATCGCATCGTTCCGATTTTCCATGAGTTTTCCGACATTTTCATTCTTGAGTTTGATCTCTTTCTTTTTATTCCGTGATCAGGACACTTCCTTAGACACCGCCATTACTTCAGGTGCAGCGTAGCATAATCTACGCGTAACGGCATTTTGTGTTTCAATCAATTCCTGCACAATTTTGCAATTTGTTGGCTCAGGTACTCCTGACTATGAACGCTACAATGGATATAGAAGATTGTGACATCAAGATAGACTTCGATGGCACCCCTTTGATGGTAGCTGCTAGTGCAGGATACGTAGATATCGTATCATGCTTGATTACTCACGGGGCCGATGTTAACGCTCGATCTGCATCGTATAACACATATCTCATATATGGATGCGCCGGTGGATACGAAGAAATTGTACGTATCTTATTAGACTCAGGTGCTGATGTTGAAGATCACAATGAAGACGGCCATACTCCTTTAATGGTAGCAGCAAGTGCTGGGCATGTAGAAGAAGTTGTACGTATCTTATTGGGGAGCTGATGTTGATACAATGAAAACGGTCGTACACCTTTAATGGAAGCAGCAGGCGTGTAAATATTGTGTCGTTGCTGATAGCTCACAGAGAGCTGATGTTAATGATCAATCTACATTGGATGACACAACTCTCATATACGGATGTGCTGATGGATACGAAGAAGTGGTACGCGTCTTACTAGACTCGAGCGTCGATGTTGAAGATCATAATGAGAACGGCCATATACCTCTGATGGAAGCAGCAAGCATCCGCCGGGCAAGAAGCGCCGGGCATCTTCATGTCGCCAAGGTCCTGCTTGAACACAAGAACGACATCAATACACGGTCTAATAAATTTGAAAAGACACATTGACGTTGTCCTGTTTTAACGAACCTGTAGATATGGTCCGTTTATTGCTAGAAACTGACACGGATCAAGAGTATAAATCCCACAAGATGCATCGCTTTTATCGCGGCATCAATAAACGGTCATATGAAAGTAGCTCGTTTACTTTTAAATTCAGGTGCCCAAGTAACAATGTCTAATAGTTCTAAGACACCATTAATGTTTTCGCTGCTAACAAAAACCTTGTGAACTTGGCTCAGCTCTTGATTGAGCGTGGAGCAAATATCGAGGATGTAAATGATGACGGTTATACGCCATTAATGCAAGCAGCGCTCGAGAATAATGAAGAAATGGTCGCCTTACTTTGAGTGAAGGTGCAGACGTCAACGCTCAAAATAAAGGAACTAAAGAAACGACGCTTGTCCTGGTTTGTGAAAATAGTTGTTTAGAAATAGTCGATCTTTTAATCAAGGCGGGAGCGGATATTGAGCTTGGTATTCTTTTGATGAAGGCTGCGGCGGGAGGATCTTGTTCAATATTTATTGGAATCTGGGGCGGATGTTCACAATGCTAGAAAAGGAGAGCCAGGAATCTTACACGGCATTCACAATCGCGTGTAAAAACGGTCATTTTGCTGTTGCTAGCCTTTTATTGCAGTTTGGCGCCGATCTAAGGCATTTTTTTCAAATTATCTTCGCTGAGAACATATCCGGATTATAAGCGATATTATGTGAAACTCTGTTTTATATTTATTTCTTTATCGGAATGTATGTTGACTTTTTTATTATCCATAGCATCGGCATGTAGCAAGTTGATCAGCATGTAGCAAGTAATACACGGCAAAGTGGAATAGGCCTATAGGGGAAACCACTCAAAAAAAAAACGCGTCAACAATAGTACCCCATGGGTGAAAATCTATTGTAATTGTAACTATATAAAGTAATTTACTTTATCTTTCACAGACATTGTTTTGATTATATGCAATTTTACCAAAAAATATTCCTTATTATAATGACAATTATAATGTCATTATTATGATGATCCATTGCAAATTTATTTATATAATTATTTTTGCTACGTTTAGCATTTGTACACATGCCCCACAAATTGTTCATATAATGGAAAAATATCAATTATTACACCATTATAAAGTATTATTGTTAAATATATTATTTTATAATATTGCTGCAATATTGCATCGCAATATTTCTAAAGGAGGACATTTTACCGTTACTGCAATGTTTGTTAAAATTAAATATTTTCGAAATATTTGCCCGTAAAGTTTAAAATAAATTTTGTATACCACTTTGTATACGAGTATGTATTCTTTAATTCTGAATCAATAAGATAATGACTGATATTAGTGCCAAGTATGCCCCTGGTAATCAATGAAATGTGAAATCTCCAATCTAGCTAATCTTTATTATATGATCTAACTAATTTTGTTTTAGTGTATAGATTCAATAAATATGATGATTGGAAGATTCAAATCAATGTGCAAATATCAGTATTTTAGTTATTGTATATAATGCTCAAACATTCTTCGTTTCTTAGTTGAACTTCACTGATTATCCAATGCCAAGTATGCCACTGGATAATTAGTGATTATTCACTGATTTAAAGAGTAAGTACACGCATGTACACATTATTAATAACACAGTGTATAATACATATTTTATATAATATAGTACTCAGATAGCCATCTGTAGAAAGCATATTTTTTTTAATGTCTGGTACACACTATGCCAACAAAATACCAACAGAATTAAATGTACATAATACTGTATATAATACAGACTGCTAGAAAAAACGTGAAAAAATCTGCAAGCATCTGCAAGATAATATCGGCAGAATCTGCCAACAATTTGCCTTCACATTATATTGACAGGCGATGTTAACAGAACACAAGTCTAATGCGGACGCAGTTGATGACAGACTATCATCATTTTCTGCTCGAACCTGCTGATTACATTCGTATTCATAGTCAGGCCTTATAATTAAGGCTTCCTTAATTTTATCTTTAGATACTCTACGAATTATTTCAGTTGAGCATCTAAAATTTAAGGAGGCTGTAAGTACAAGATCTGACTATGAATACGGGCATTAGATTCTTTTCCTCGGAAATTTTTACAAATTGATAGATATAACCACCTTTCTACATTAATGCTTATAGTCCATGCGCAATTAACGACACATTTAAACCTTACGTCCGCATACAACTAAATTTGACGTATAGACGAAATAATCTGAATTTTCGGATGTTTTAAATAAGTAAATTTTAGTACTTTTAAAAACAAACGTGGTTTATAAATCAAAACTTATGAAAAGAAGAGCATAAAAAACGCACAAGATATAGTTTGGGATATTTAATTATCATTATATTAATAAAACATTAGACGTTTCGGCCACAATCTGGCCATCTTCAGTAAATTCACAATATTCTTAAAACGCCGAATTACATATAGCTAACATTAAATTCAACTGTCGTGTAATATACAATAACTATGTATAAACGTATTCTTTTATCATGTGAAGGTGCCTCGTACAAAAATATTACAACGCCAATTGTCATCTTACAAAATGTGTAGAACAAGAATTTCCAGATTCTAACAAATTAACAAATTAACCTATCATTAATATTTCCAGATTCTAACAAATTAACAAATTAACCTATCATTAATATCTTTTAGTCGAAATATATGAGAATAGAATCGTTACCTGTTTTACAGCAAAAAAATGATGAATCTCAAGTACATCCTTTACAAAGATGGAAATTTATCGTGACATTGTGTGTTATTATTTGTCATATCATATATGTTACACTGTTTATATATATGTGTCAAAAGTTTAGATTGTTCTAGAATTATTTATTAAGTGTGAGAGAGATCTTTCTTAAGTATTTATTATGTATTTTGATCATACGAGCATTAACATAGAAAATTTTTTTGACTTCATTAAATTTAATTTCGGATTACATTCATGCTTGCTATTAAAGAAATGTATAAGAACGTATAGGACGAATATTAACATAAGAATAAGAATTCAGTTTTTAAAAACGTGTCTGAAGGAACGTCTAATTCCGAATCATATGGTAAATTTACACGTAATGACAATAATAAGCTGTTTCACTCTTCAAAAGAAAGAATTGACAGACTCAAACGCAATTTTATATTCAAATATCTACAGGTAGAGTTACAAGATGCATATAAACATCTTGAACAGATAAAATTTGAAATGTTCAGCATATATAGACAGATAGAGAAAATTCTACCATTCAACATATTCAATTCTTCTTTCTTTCGTAGACAAGAAATTAACTTTAATAGAATGAGGGGGAAAAGAAAGAATTAATAATAAAATCAAAAACCTGCGAGCGAGTCATAGTTTCAGAGAAGGAATGAAAATTGGAAATATTAACTATAACATAATGCTCGTGTTAAATTCTGAGATGAATAGCGATATCCTTAGTGCACCTTTGAAGTTAAAGAAAATTACAACCAAAGATATTGCGGCCTATGAACGACAAACATCTTATAATATTAATATTTGCCCGGAAAAATTTAAAACAAATTTTGCAATAACGAGTATCAACGAACAATGGCTAATAAATCTCAGTGATACTGAGATTCCAGAGAGAGCCAAAGTCGTATTACAATTAGGTCAGAAATTTAATTTGCCTAATAACGTCATCAGCAAAGAAAAAAGTGTGCTCGAGTTCATTAAATATGTTGAGTATAACCTTTTCAGAGCTGATGACGAAATTTGTAAATCGGTTAGGAATGACTAACTATTCAAATACTTAATTCAATAAATAATTGTGACATAAAATCGTCTGAGAATAACATCATACGAGAAGGTGTAAGGGAGGTAAAGCGATTCATCTCAGAGAATCCTGACATTTTAATTATCAAAGCTGATAAAGGTAATACAATTGTTTATGAATCGTGAAAGTTACATAGGGAAAATGTATGAGATTCTCAACGATCAGAGTACATACAGTTTAATAAATAAAGATCCCACTAACAAAATTACAACGGAAATTAATAACTTACTAAAAAATTGGAAAAATAAGGGGTACATTGACCTAAACCTGTACAAAAAATTGTATGTATTGAACGGCGAACTTCCGCGTTCTTATGGACTGCCAAAAATTCACAAGGAAGGTCATCCGCTAAAATTGATAGTTAGCTGCATAAACAGTGCTTTTTATCCATTGGCGACCTTCTTAAAAGATATTATAGATAATAATAATAGAATTTCGGTTACGTAAAAAACAGTTTTGATATTGTAAATAAACTCAATGGAAAGGTAATCGATAAAAATTTCAGTATTATATCATTTGACGTGATCTCAATGTACACGAACATTCCGACCGATTTAGTAGTAAAGAGTATTGAACGTGGGTGGAACTTAATCGAAAATAAGACTTCGATTCCTTTACATGAGTTTATCAAAGCAATTATGATTATAATTAACTCTACATTTTTTAAATTCGACAAAAAAATATATAAGACAGATTTTTAGCATGCCAATGGGCTCTCCATTGTCCCCTACATTAGCGAATATTGTTCTACAAGACTTAGAAATTATTACTACTAATAATGTTATCTCGTCTTTTTATTTCCGTTATGTTGATGACATTGTATTAGCGGTGCATAAAGACAAAGTGGAGAATGTTCTGGAATTGTTTAATTCATATCATGAACGGTTAAGATTCACAGTTGACTTTGACGATGAATATGGCATTAATTTTTTAGATGTTAAACTAATGAGACAAGAAGGAAGAATCATCTTCGATATTTACAAAAAACCTATTAATTCAGGGAGATATTTAAATTATTTTTCGAATCATCCGTTAGTACACAAAAGGGATGTAATCATCGGGCAATTAGATAGAATATTACTTTTATCCCATCCAAAATTTCAGAAAAAAAACAACTCTGACTTAATTCACACTCTGTTAATGAATGGTTATCCTCTTAAGGGGGTATAACACCTTTGTGGCTTCAAAAAATACAAAAATTTTTTATTGGCTTAAATGATACTTTAAGATGTCTAGAATATGATCCCATTAACGCCTAAGCGATCTTGAATTTATTTCACGTCGAAAACAGCTATGCTTGTGTGTTACCTCTAGCGCGGGGAGAGGGCCTCGGGGCGCTCACCGAGCTCGCTGCCTTTCTCTTGTGTTTGTCAAATATTTCAGGTTTCCTAATAGTTTGGGATAGTACATATGTTAGATGTCGCTTATAACTATTTCCACAGAAATACCTATTATTTCAGTAGTATATAATATTTTTTTCATGCGTGAATGAGTATTTACTGCAGACACGTGCGATTTTTAGGCGAAAATTCGATTTTTTTTTCAAAGTCGCGCCATTTTCTCAAAAATTGATATTTTTTTAAATCCACCGGTACTATCTTAGACAACTATCAGATTAAGAATTCAGAAAGAACCAATTTGTATTTTTGCTTTAGGTCACTCCAGTCAGCCACAATCGTGTACACCAGCAAGACATACGCGACGCTAGCGGCCTCTTTTGACGGCGTTTATTTTATAAACCATGATCATTTTTCAAAAACAAAAAATATGTTCAGTATCTTTAATATGTAAACAAAAAAGCCCAAAAACCCGATTTTGAATTGCGCACTTCTTTGTATGTAAAAAAAAATCTTGAAAATGAGGTCGATTTTGAAAATGAGGCCGTAAAAGGTGTTATACCCCCTTAAATTCATCTTTTCAACAATAAAAAATAGAATTAAAACTTTAGAAAATAGATCTAATTTAGATAAAAATGGTGAGCATAATAATAACGAAAGCGACTCTAATTCTAATTTAAAGAAAAAATTTTTCACAATACCATATTTAAGTAAAGTATCGGAAAAATTCAAAAAACTATCACATATTCAGGGCTTTAATATCGCTGACAAACCTATAAACAAAATGAATAGATTTATAAAAACGGGAAAAGATTCTTTGCGTAAAGAGGACCTTGTGGAGTGGTTTATAAAATTAATTGTTTAAATTGTGAATCTTCTTATGTTGGCCAAAAAAAAGGAAATTAAAAATTCGTATAAATGAACATAGAGCTGACATAAGAAGATCCACTTCGGAGATGTCAGTGGTTTCGCGTCATCAGTTGAATGAGATACATGAATTGAATTGGGATAATATCAGAATTTTAGACACAGAACAATCATTAATGAAAAGAAGAATCTCTGAAATGATATGCATTAAAAGCCAAATAAGTGATATCAATAAGCAAAGACACTGAAGATTTGCCCGATGTTTATCTGCCTTTTCTTAAGAAATCATTTCTCTCACACTTAATAAATAATTCTAGAACAATCTAAACTTTTGACACATATATATAAATAGTGGTAACATATATGATATGACAAATAATAACACACAATATCACGACGAATTTCCATTTGTGTAAAGGATGTACTTGAGATTCATCATTTTTTTACTGTAAAACAGGTAACGATTCTATTCTCATATATTTCGACTACAAGATATTAATGATAGGTTAATTAGAATCTGGAAATTCTTGTTCTACATATTTCGTAATATGACAATTGGCGTTGTAACATTTTTGTATGAGGCACCTTCACATGATGAAAGAATATGTTTTATACATAGTTATATTACACGAATTTAATATTAAAGTTGAATTTAATGTTAGCTATATGTAATTCTGCGTTTTAAGAATATTGTGAATTTACTGAGGATGGCCAGATTGTGGCCGAAACGTCTAATGTTTTATTAATGTAATGATAATTAAATATCACAAACAATATCTTGTGCGGTGGTTTTTATGCTCTTCTTTTCATAAATTTTTAGTACTTTTATTTCAAATCTCCGTGGGAAAAAATGGTGATAATAGAATGTACGGATCTTGGCATGAGAAATGCGAGAAAGCGTAAATATTATTCAGCAAGCCTCCAGGAGGTTGTGGCATTTCAGATAAGTTTTGCCTTCCCTATAAATTTCACAAATTGCATTAAATAAAAAACAATTGTTTTGTGGCTTTTTATTACATTTTTCAAATATTAATGCCTATAATAAACACATTACAGTGAAAATGCACGAAAGGTTTTCGTAGCGATATGTTACGGACAGAGAAACCTGAAAGAAGACATGACGACCCAAAAATCCCAAAACCTGTAACTGCAAAATACTGCTGTGCACTACTGCCCTCTGATAAAGTGGATGTAAATTACATAGTAACGTCCACTTTTCTTAGAATACATCGTTCATTTTTTAAGATTAGAGATGATAAATCGATATTTGGTACTACCTATAGCACGATAATATGAACCAAATATCGATTTATCATCTCTAGCCTTGAAAAATGGACGATGTATCCTAAGAAAAGTAGACGTTGCTATGTAGTTTACATCCACTTTGTCAGAGAGCAATAGTAGCGCGGCAGCATGTGGCTACGTTGCGACTGCTGTGCCCAATGTGGCGCCGAGCGTGTCTGGAGTCTGGGCGCCAGCGATGACCAACTAACGGCGAAGGATAATTAGCGGGAAATCGTTAGGTTTACGAATGAATGTTAGTCGTTGATTCTGACTCATATGCCATAAGGCGGTTTAATATAAACTTATGATTATTTAGCAAATATAGATTACAAAGACAGAGACATGATTGCGGGCGTAAGGCGGCTCGGATACCGTATCGCGTTGCTAGGTTAGAATGCGGGAAATTAAGAAAATATACACTACGAGTACTTATCCGACGACAATAACAATTACCGAAAGACGCAGTGATCAGCAGTGATCGGTGTCGATCCCGCAATGAACACAAAGGGATTCCGAATCTTACCGAGTCTTAACTTACTAATTATCGTAGAGGCTTATACGAGGTCCGCACGCAAAACGCCATGAGAGAGCGAAGGGAAGAACAGCCGGAAAGAAGAACCAACTCCAGCGCCGCGACGAACGCTCGCAACGCCACAAACATTTTGCGGTTACAGGTTTTGGGCCATCATGTCCTCTCTCAGGTTTCTCTCTGGCAATAGTGAATCTGTGAATTGATGTGTGAGTGTGTGTATGGGTGTGTGTGTGTGTGTGTGTGGGTGTGTGTGTGTGAGAGAGAGAGAGAGAGAGAGAGAGAAAGAGAGAGACAGAGAGAGAGCAACCATTTCATAGTGTAGAAGACGCGAACGCGAAATCGGGCTATCAACTGTCAAATTGTGCTGTTTCCGGCCGATACCCGACACTTGGCAATGACGTCCTTCCGCTCTTATGTTTTAACTCTTACTAGAGGAACTCTAACCACATCGTTCTCGCAGTTTACATGTAGGTTATCAGTGTTGTTAGACAAGCCGGGTTTCAAATGCATGCGCGTCCAATGTAGCTTCAGTAACGTACCGATCATTAGTAAATAGGAGATTATCGCCGTGTAAAATTTTTTTTTTAATGTTGAAAATTTTAATATATTTTACATATTTTACATATGTATACATATATAGAAATATATGTATATATATATATATATATATGTGTATATATATATATGTAAAACATGTAAAATATATTAAAATTTTCAACATTTTCAACCCTAAGTGACTAATGATCTCCTATTTACTAGTGACAATACTGAAGCTACATTGGACGCGCATGTATCTGAAACCCGGCCCATCTAACAACACTGTAGGTCATATCAATTTTACATGAAGAATGCTCCATTCTTCATGCAGTTTTAATGACAATTTATATCTTCCTGTTACTATCAGAGCATGATGTCAAAGAATAACGTTTTTATTCTTCGCAGAATAAAAGGAACAGAGAACAGAGAATAAGAATTTTAACCTATCAGAAATAATGTATTGTGGAATACACAGTTTCTGATAGGTTAAAATTCTTATTCTCTGTTCCCTGTTTCTTTTATTCTGTGGAGCACACAACTTACTATTCTTAGATTATGTGTGTTCAATTGTGTGCGTAAGCGTATACGAGAAGAGTTTTGCGATTCGAACGCCGCCTATCGAGCATCACCAATACCAATTCAGAAACCTTATTTTGATCACACTTTTCAAAGCTTAGTTCGACCTCCTATTCTCTATACTCAATGGTTAATACAATCGAATACCATATTTATCGACAAACACGAAGGAGATCAAGGTTTGTATTAGTCTTGTGATTCTTTGCCGGTGGCGAAGGCAAAGACATCTCACTGCGTTTGCGCAAGACGTACGTCTCTGTCAGTCTGTCCCTCCGCTGCCATCATATATATGTATGATATATGACATACGTACATGCGTACATACATACGTTGCGTTTAATTCAGCTGTGTCCAGTCTGCACTAGTCTGCACCGAACCGCACCGTCCACACTCGTGCTACTTGTGTACGCGTGCGTTATATCTGACGACGGTGGAAACGAGACGCGTTTCTGTCCATAATTAAAACTTCGTCTGAAGACGCCGTTGAAACCACCAACAGTAGCCGATGCGCAATGACAGGGTTCACGGAAAGCGCCTTGGTCAAACGGTTAATGGATCTGAATCCGTCGCAGCAGAGCATCCAGACGCTCTCGCTGTGGCTGATACATCACAGAAAACACCATCCGACCATCGTGAAGATCTGGTACAAGGAAATGTGCAAAGGTACGAGTGACCTACAGGAATGTTCTCAATTGTCCTATCCGCCGAAATCGAAACGTTCTAAGCCTGATGACGAAATCAAAACGTTCTAAGCCTGATGACGCGGAAGGACATCCCTGCGATGCACGTTGTCTCAGGCGAGCGTCATTTCTAAATTTCTAAGTTACAAATCAATTTAAATACGAACGTGAATCGTTGCAATTGTGACCATTTAACATTTAAATAAAAATAGAAATTTAATAAACAACGTCTTGATCCTTCCCTTATCGATATCTTAAAGGATTCATTAATAACGTTTTCGTGCAACATTCACTAAAATATATATCTACCTAATCTTTAATTGGAATTAGCTTTCCAAGCCATGGTTACATAGTTTAGATAGATATTGATTTCAGTGGATGTTGCTTGAAAACATTCTTAATTGATCCTCAATGTACATTTCTATCAATTTAGATTATCTTCATCTTGATTTAATTTATTCCTTTATCTTCCTCTAATTTTTAGGACTAGCAGGAAATAAAGAATAAATTAATTAATGCTAATCTGTATTGATAAAAATGGACATAAGACATTGATAAAGGAAGAATGTATTAAAAAGAAATATTATTTACACACTCTCTTGTCAAATTTCTATATGTAAATATTAAATGCATTTTTTAAATATGTTTAATATTGCTATTTCCTTTTAGTTTTTGAGTAAAAATAATAACAAGAAAGTGATATGCTTAATTATTTGTTACAGAAGTACATAATGATTTAATGATGATAATATTTGAATTTATTATAAGGCAAATAAGTGAATAGTTAGAATGCTTTAAGGTACATTCAGTTAAATAGTTGAAACAAATCATTACATTATAACAATAGAAATATTTATGTAATTTTATATATAATTATTATTTGGACAATTATAATTTTCCTATGATTTTTTATGCAAAAGTTATCGGCACAAATTTAATATTTCTTATATACATTTTTACAGTGAAAGGCAATCGCAAGTTGACATTTATGTATCTGGCAAATGACGTCATCCAAAATAGTAAGAAAAAAGGGCCAGAGTTTGGAAAGGAATTCGAGACGGTCTTGCCTAAAGCCTTTGAGCATATGAAGGGTTTTGATGAAAAAACGAGAGAGCGGTTAAATAGGTTACTACAGATATGGGAAGAAAGAGGGGTTTATGACAAGGCACAGATAACTGAATTTAAAGTAGCTTTTGCAGAATCTGAGAAGGATTCTACAACACCGCCCAAAAAGAAAGCAAAAGTTGAAGTAGAAAAAATGAAGGTACGTATTCTTAAATCATATCGAGAGCTCCTAATATATAATTAAAATTTTCAGTTTGAAAATAATGGAAGTACATTTGAAGGCGTAGTGATATGAAAACAACAGAAGTTATTTTTAAAAAATCTAACAAAATATATTTAATAAACAATTAACTTTTATATATAAAATTTCTCCAGTTCTGATTTATTTTCAAACAAACTAAATCAAACCAAAAATATGTCATAAACAAAAAATATGAAGTCTACATGTCTATTGTGCTTTGCAGAAAGAGAAGGATAGGAAAAAATCGGAGACCGAAGTAGAAGTGGATGGTACCAAAGAACTTCATGTAACATTGAGCCCGAGAACCCCCGGTGGCGATCCACCAGAAACCGAGGAACTCATCAAGGCTTTAATGGTTAATATCAATTATACAAGCAACAATCATGATAAGGAATTTGTATCGTTAGCAATAAAATATTTTGTTCATGTGAAAATACATGTTGAATCCATGAGGCATCAGCAGACGCTTTAACAACTCTGACATCCACCCTATCGATTTTATATACTTTGTTGCTGTTTTCTTTCATAATTCAAATAGAATATGTTTGCATATTCTTTTTTGTTTCTCGAAAGCTTCATTTTTACGAAGTATATCGAGCGGATGCTGATTCTTTAATAATCAATGCTTTGCTTCAGTACATGAAATATTATTTTTTTTTGTTGCTCTTAGAATTTTTTTAATTGACCAATTTTTTTATTAATCGCGTTGTAACAACATACTATGTGTTTTACAGTGCCTTCTTTAAGAGACATAAAGTCTATTCTTTTTTGAAGAATTTTCTGAACTGATATACATTAATACAATAATAAGTGGAATGGAACAAATATTTGTTTCATCCAATTTATTGCACTAATGTATATTAATTCAAAAAATTCTTTGAAAAAAGTCATACTATATCTTGTGTAGAATATTTTAATACAGTAAATTGTTTCATCTTTATTTAATATTGACAAATAACAAAAAAACAATAATTTATCGTGTTACACTGTGTCATTTGTATCTCTTGCTGGAAAACATTCTTGTTCTTCCTCGTATGGCAAAGTATATTGTATATTTGTATAAATGTAGAGTTCTGCGAGACACACAGGCGAGTTATTAGAATGTCACTGCAGATTAACCGAGTTTTCTTTGCTTTTTTCAGGATTTGGAAAATACTGCGTCCTCAGATGCTGGTGTTAGGGAACGTATCGCGTCTTTACCACCGGAAGTCTCGGAAGTTTCGCTGCTCGCGAATCTCGCTGATCGAACGGCTGCGGATCAATTGAGCGCAGCAGTGAATGAAGCCGCTGCTCTTCTCGCTGATTACAATGGTCGACTGCAGGCTGAAATGGAAGACAGGAGAAGACTGCTGACAATGCTACGAGATTACACTTTGGCGCAAAGACAATTACTTCAACAGGCTCAAAGCACTCTAGAAGTATGATCGTCTTTTTTTTTATTATCAGAATAACATCTAACACAAATTTACAACCATAATATAAAGTCTCTCCACTTTTGGCCATAATGCAAAGTATTCTCACAAAATGATAATGTTCTATATCTAATGAAAAATAAAACAGTTTTATTGAAAAATATTTACTTTTATAACAATTTTAATATTTTTTAAGTTTTTATTTGACTTTTATTATCGCTTTCTCCAAGAAAATGCAATAAATTGGAGATTCTTTATATTTATGGCAGTCCTGTCCAATTTTAGTTCCGAAACCAAAATGCAGTCAGCGACGCAAATAAAAAATTCAATATGAGTAAGATTTTGAGAATTGTGAAATACTGATACACATCTGAGCGACGCTTATCAACACAATCCCCAAAACCTTACTCATATTGAATTATTTGTGTCGATGGTTTTGCGTTTTGATTCTGGAATTAAAATTGGACGGGCCTGACTTATGGTCAAAGCTGTTAGTGTGTGCGTGCGTGCGTGCGTGTGCGTGTGTATTATATATATACTACATAGAACTATTCTTTTTTTATGCACAGGATTATAAAGAAAAACTTAAGAAGGTGTGTGCAGTACGGTCGGAAGTAAAGTCTCACATTTCGAATCTTCCCGATTTAACGCAACTGCCCGACGTGACTGGCGGCCTGGCTCCTCTTCCTTCCGCTGGTGATCTGTTTTCCATGCACTAGTAGATTTGGAAGCGCACTTGGGCAAGTGGCGTTTATTATAGTTTATCACTTCGATGTGCGCGAATGTAGATGAAAATTCATCAAAAGATTCATAGTACAACAGATTTGTACGATGAAATACGAAATTTGTAATTGACGATTATAATCTTAACTTTGTACGGTGGAACATTTGATAAATTCGAGATATATATATATATATATATATATATATATGTATGTATATGTGTATATATATATATATACACATATGTATATATTATATGTATAACAAGAATCCCCCTGCATATTGCGTAAAATATGAAGTGAGGAAATACCAATGGATGAAACGGAAGTTATTAAGGATAATATTGAAGGTAACATTCGTAACTTTTTTGGTGAGGAAATAAGAATTTTTTATTTATGTACATATAAATAAAAAAAGAATTTTTTATTTATGTACATATAAATAAACAATTTTTACAACTACTACTATTCTTATTGGGAGTACGAACAAATACAAGGATGACAAGAACGTAAAAAAAATCTACTATATTGTAATTCTCGATTTTATACTTTAAATGATGAGAATTGCCTAACTCTTTTTTGAACCCTTTTTCGCGAAATAACATACAGTATCTAAGTAGGCTAACATAAATTCATTTTTATGAAATAAATTGTTACAGAAGAGGAGGTATATACAAGATAACAATGTTCCTGCAATGTAACGCGACGTATGTCCAAAAAACTTAAATATTTCGTAAGATATGTACGATTTATTTTGTATTCTATCAGCGATCTCTTTATCTCGAATTATATTAAATCTGCACATAATTGGCATCCATGTAATCAAATTTGTGTGCTTGTTACGAAAAGCGTAAAACGTTTAAGAATGAAATCTACTTTACAACCATTTTGCAAACTCAGTTTACACCCCATTGGCAAAATTCTCGCGAAATTCATAGATTGATCGACTAGCTGACTTTTCAAGTTGATGATAAAATGTGCATGCATGTATACACATATTTCTGAAAAGTGTTTACTTTGTGCATTGAACTGATTGAACCTCTGTACAATTGTTAGAGACGCCTTGCAAAATATTTTTCAAATACGCAATCATTGTCCATTGACATGTATTATATATTAAAGATACGAGATCGCGCAATCATTACTGTATATAATACATACTGTAGTCTAATACGATTTCAGGACTGACAAGAGACTTCTCATGAATATTTGACTGTGAACGAACGATAGTCCGCATAGATTAAAATGTACATGTGACTATTTTAAAAAGACAAATTGCGTAATTGTGCATACTGAAATCGAAAAAGAATATTGTAATGCGGAATATTACTACGAATAAATGTTTTGATCGTTATATACATGTGACTTTGGAATTGTAGTTTTAGGAACTTTAGTCACTACTTCCTTAATTTACTATCTATGACCAACTCTATCAATGTGATCTCCTGAGACTGTTAATTTTTTAGTTTTATCTTATGTGACTCTACAGGTAAATTTTCAGAAATTTTCAGAATCGCAATTTGTATGAAATTTTAATCTAATCTCTTACTCTCTATTATAATTTCCTGGATTATAGCAATCCTGTAATTTTTTTCCCTAAGACAAAAATGTGAGTGAAATTTTTTTATTATGGAAGGATTATATTTCGTTTTTCATGTTTCCTAGGAGGAAAAAAGTTACACTACTGCACAATTACATTGCTACAAGTTAGATTGCTGTTCTATTTTTTACCAAGGTACCTTTAAATCTTCAAAATAGGAAGATATAATGAGATAAGAGATAACATTAATTCAAGTTTTATAAAATTGTGTTTCCAAGATTTTATATGTATTCAGATATCTTCCATATATATTATATTCACGTACATAAAAGTTATATGCGCTATAAAAAAAATTATATAATTCACTGCAGATGCATAACTAGAACTCATAAGGCTTAAAATATACAGCTATAAATTCTCAGCTCGTCAGAATTTTGAACAATCTTGTATCGCACAAAAAGAACATACTTGATATTCATAATTATTATTGCTGCAAACATTCTAAGTCTCATGGGGATGAGGAGGTCTCGTAGGCTTCAGGATCAATTTTCCAGTGTCATCACAACTCATGTTGAAATCACCAAGTACACTTCTAGCCCGCTGAGTTATAATACTGGGTGCTATTACCCGTCTATGTACTCCCATCATAAATAGTATCACTGGAAAATGATTTCCAAAATGCAATTGCCATATCAACTTGTACAAAATACATAGGGAGTCAGTCCCTCCATATCTACCTAATATTATACTAGCCATTGTGAAGAATGGATGATTGTATAAACTCTGCGTGAAGGACACTGCTGACGTGTTGGGATCTGTCAACCAATGCCAAGCACCAATAGCGGTGCAAATAGACATTAAACCTAATAACACTGTAAGAATATCCAGATGTGTATCATTAATATATCAGCAAGTTAAATAGAGCATAATAAATTTCTAACAAATTAAATGTTCAGTATACATAATCAGAATGAAAAAATTTAAAGAATTATTATCTATTATGTTATAGCATTTTATAAATATGCCATTATAAATACATTGTAAACACACATAAAAATTAAGAAACATACTTCTCCATCGTGTAGTAGCTGGTTGTAGGCTGGCGATAACTTCAGTAAGTCGTCTTTCGAAAGCTTTCAGATCTGAAAGTGCGAGAAGCAGTTCAGCTTCAAAGATAACCTCAAAACCGACGAGTCATTTATTTCAATCATTTAAATCGAATGTCATTAACGCCAATTGAACTTGACTGAATCGTCTCTTGAGCTTCAATTCGGAACAATGGTCAAAAATGACAAGAGTCGTTAATCGAAGATAAGTGATACACACTGGTGCTGGTGACAGATTGTTTATCTGTAAACCGGTTTTAAATACAGCGTGATATTTAACATCATCTTAATGTGCTTTACCTTCGCATACTGTCTGATCTAACGACATAACTTTTAATGACAGAATCAGAATACGCATCTGCTTGAGATCAGAGAAAATCTATACTGATGGTTGATAGAATTGACGGATAAATACAGATTGCAAGTAAACAACATTGCATTGAATACATATATACGAGTAATGCAAGTCAACCAAGTGCATCGATTGCATGGACGATGAATATCTGGACGGAGTGTAAAGCCAGTTTATGAGCAAGGTGACTGGATCCGCGCGGCGGGGGGGGGTCAGCCATCTTGTCTGGCGACATTTTAGCGCTCTATTTGAAAATCGATATATGTATTACGATATTATTTGTATTTCCAGTACAAAAAAGTAGGATTTTGTGTGGGGCAAAGTTAATTCGACGGTTATGTACAATTAAAAATAATTGTCTGTTTATATTTAAAAAAAAATGAATATATATATATATATATATCCATTATTTCTTTTAATATAAACCGAAAATTATTTTCAATTGCACACAACCGTTAAATGTTTACAAATCAAGTAATTAAAAAAGGGGATATGAGCCAAGTTATTTTAATGCCGAGAGAGAGAGAGAGAGAGAGAGAGAGAGAGAGAGAGAAATAATATAAAACTAACTTTCATATAATTGAACATTTCAACTTATATATAAGATCATAATTAACGTTACAAAGAACCGGTAATTGCAAGTAGTTAAGGTCGCATAAAAATTCTAATAAAATCCAAAATCATGTTAAAATATACAATACTTGAATTTTATATATAATACTCGAATTTTATATTAATAATATTTTAACATGGCTTTAGATATTATTAGAATTTAAGTTTTATATGACTGTAATTGTTATTCATAATTTGCACTACTATATACTAGAGAGTTTCACAGAAAGAAAGTGGCAAACTGCATCACCTGTCTCCTCTGATTGCGTATTGACATCAAAGTTCCATAGGCATGGAAAAGCATTGGAGAAAACTGGTCACGTGATTCCCGTTCTGATTGGATGTGGGCATTCACGTGATGCAATTTTCTACTCTCTCCCTGTGAGGCTCTTTACTATACACACATGGAAATGCACCACCACGGTTTACAAAATATCAAGGCACAGGCATATATTGAAAAATTAACAGGGTTTAGTCTTATTTCAAATAAATTTATTTAAAATATTATATATATTTTAAATAAAGAAAAAATTAAACGTTATTTAATATTTATTATTTTAAATAACTTCTTCTGACCTATTTTTTATTTAATATTTTAAATACATTTTTGGAATTAATTTTATATTTTTTATTTTAAATAAATTGTATCAGTTATGTTATCGATCCGTCAGTGATGGTTATTAGTTATATAAATTACAATATATTTATAATGAAATATAGCACGTGTGTGGTATACAAGATATACTCATACATGATATTTCAATTTTCCACTTGTGGTTCGCGAAGGATTAATACTATTAAATATTAATTATAGGTTATAGTTATAACAAAATTGAAACATTATAC
>JAANIC010003518.1:410319-446271 GCA_017607545.1 Acromyrmex charruanus | reverse complement strand
TATCGTTATAAATTAGAATTTTAATTAAACCTTAATCATTTTATACAGCGCCTTAATCATTAAACCTTAATCATTTTATACTAAAATAGATTATTCACATATGTATATGCACAAAGAGAATTCTTCATTATATTTTACTTAAAATTCGCTATAAATTTTACCATATTTAACTATAAACGTGGGACAATTTGGCAACCTATGAATATGATCATAACTTTAAATATGATCATAAAGATAGGAATTTTTGAAATACACAAAAAAAGTTTTATGAACTATTAATAAAAATGATCAAGCACTTTATAAATTATTTTAATAAAAAATATTTACAAAAAAAAAAGCGTTTCATAATTTAATTTACAATATAATTTACACATTATATTGTATTTTAATATAGATCATTAGGGGTGGGCAAAAATAATCGATAAAGCAATAATCGAGTACTTTCTTTTTTGAAAAATCGATTAAATAATCGATGTTTGTGAATTCGATTTTTCTCTGAGTCGATAATCTTTTTTAATTTATTTTAAATATTTAATTTATCGATTTTGCTGAATAGGTTGTACGTGTGTTCACGCTACACTTTAAGGTGCGTTCAGATTCTCACCCAAGTGCTTCCCAGGTATCACGTCATCCTTGTTTAACATTCAATGAGCAACAAAGATAAAATAAATGAACTCGGATGGGAATCTGAGCACAGCTCTGGTTGAAGTATATCTTTGTTACTCTATTGAATGCCATGAAAGATAGACACTTATATCAACTTGTGACGCTAAATGAATGAAAAACACTTTTTGATTGGTTGCGCCAATATATATGTAAATTAACTTGAGCCAATCAAAGAGTCTAGGCGATGACGATGGCCAGATTTCTGCTCCCTAAAACACTTGCTGCATTTCGATATTCGCTGCCAGTATTGAAAATCTATTAATCAAAATGTTATGTCCAAGGCCCAGGATTTTTTCTTTTATTTCACGGGATTCATTAGGATAGAAGAGAAGGCATAAATGGACCTTGCTAGTGGATTAACGTTTGAAAACGTGACATAAGTCGAAAGCACTTGCATAAGTGTCAAAATAAGGGCCAACGGACCATATGGTCGTTATAAATAACTAGGGATGCACCGGATATCCGAAAAGTATCCGGTATTATCCGGCACTTTTTTACTATCCAACCAAATAATCGGATATCATTAGTATCTGGAAATATATCCGGTTGAAATTTTATATTGAAAGTTTACGTTATTGATGCAGATTTCTATTGTTTTCAGCTGAACTTCATACAGTTCATCTTTCTTCTTTTTCTTTTTACGTTGGGGAGATGAAAACAAAGATAAATTGTGCAAGAAATTCAACTAAAGCTGCATTTGAGATATTACAGTGAGAGATTAACAGTATTAGTGCAATCGTCATTCTATTTTTATCATTCATTAGACGTAAAACAAGAATAGATTATAGAGCATGTTCCGAGTTACACATAAAGCGCTTGATGCATCATTTGTCCTTGTTGTTTATCGAATACTAAAGAAGGATAAAATAATACATCATGCCATCAACGAGATACTATTAAAGTATGACAGGCAAAAATTTACCCTGGGGAAATTTTCCATATAAAAATGGCCCCGAGGGAGGTATTAGGTCGGTAGAAAAATAATGTGTTTTTAAGTTTTAACTTTAAACGCATATATCTCAGTTCAGAGTAAAGTGTATTAATCAAAATAAGAACCATTACAATCAACACATTTTTGCCGACAAGAAACAAGTTTATTTATTCCGGTAACGTAGAATTCCAACGTCCTGGAATCGATATACTCTTGGAAAACATTTTCAACAGCACTGTGGTTGTTGAAGACTTTCTCCTGCAGAAAATGGTTGAAAAAGTGGTGGTTAGCGAGAAGTCTGGCGAATATGATGGGTGAAACAGAGTTTCGTAGCCTAATTCATTCAGTTTCTGCAGTGTCTTCCTTTGGTGTAGCTTCGATTTTGGGAAGTATTGTGGAGCTTCGTCGCAGTCCAATCACTATGTTGAGCACCGCCGATTGTCATATAGAATCCATTTTTATTGCATGTCACAATACGATCGAGGAATGGATCGTTGTTACGCAAAAAAAGCGCAGAGCATACTTCATAACGACGGTTTTTTTTCATTCAATTTATGCGGCACTCATTTGTCAAGCTTTTTTGATTTTCCAAGTTGCTTGAGGTAGTCCAGAATGTTGAATGATTTATGTCTAACTTTACTCTCGAATCGTTGTGCACGGATCTGCCTCGATCAATACCTTCAATTCATCATTGTCAACTGCCCATGGATGTCCACGATCTTCTTCATCTTCAAGGTTCTCATCTCCATTTCGAAATTTTTACAACCAGTGTTGCATCGTATGTTGCGGTTCTCTGACCGAATGCGCTGTCGATGTTACGAGTCGTCTCTGTTGCTTCATGGTCTAGTTTGATTTTTTTATGATCTAATTCTCTTACAAGAATATCGCTCGCAATTGCTTCTTTTCCATCGTGAATTCTATAAATAATAATGAACACAAAATAATAGTAAAAATAAAACCAATAGCAGAGAAATATAGAGAATGTGAAAAAACATAGAGAATATAAAGAATATAGAGAAATATAGAGTGAAATCTGCGCTTTGGTATATAAAATGAACATATAAAAAAAAATGTTTATTCTAAAAACAAGTAGCAAAGTCAAATAATATATAAAATCGACATTATTTTCCTAGCAATCTCAATTTGCAATTTTCTAGCAAATGTGTGTGTGTGTGTGTGCTGCAAATTCTTACAAAAAAATCCTTGTGAGATCTTTCACATACGAAAGAAAATTTTCACATACGAATTTCGGACAGGAATATACAAGATAGTATAAGAATATATCAAATATAGGTAAATCAAGAATCTTGCATGAATCTTACACCCATGTTACATGAACTTTATAAGTATGTTACATGAATCTTACACGCATGTTACATGAATCTTGCGCGCAGGTTATATGAATTTTGCGTGCATGTTACGTGAATCTTGCAAGAATATAACTGAAGTGTCATGAAAATATTACAAGAATACTATTAGTATCACATTTTGTGTGATTTATTGCTCGTATCCCAGTAAATAAAATGGAATGGGACAAGCAAGGAGTTAAATAGGATTTAAAAGAATTCATTTCGGCTAAAAATTAATTTTTTTTACACAAACTGAATAACGGGTCCTCGACTAAATCAAACTTAATTTGAGAAAGGAGTATAAAAAGCCTACGCCAGTTATTATAGCGAAATTATAATTTATCAATTCATTAAGAGTGATAATATACGTTTCTTTTATTCAGTAATTTTCAGTATTCAAATAAATTTTTAAATTTTTCTTAATTCTTATTTATTTCATATATTCAATCCAGTTTCTGTTCATTCAACAATTCCATTTCGTTTACTGGGATGATTAATACTTTTATTACTTTGGAGCGATCATGTAAAGAAATTATTTCTTAAGAGTATCTTATTAAGCTAAATTAGCATTAAAATCTTTTCATTGCGATATAAATCGTAAATGTACGATTTATGCCAGATTTCTGCACCAATTTGAAAGATAAATTATTTTGTAATTATGTGTTTTTTAAGACTGATATATGATCTTTCATGTAACACTTAGGAATCATACATAATTAATATTCTTGGATAATCCTATAAAGAAATTATTTTTTAAGAGTTCTTTCTTATAAGGTTAAGGCAAGATCTTTTTATTGCTATATAAATCATCGTATACGATTCATGCCAGATTCTTGTATTAACTTGGAAAATAAATTATTTCGTAACTATGTCTCTTAAGATTGATAAAAACTCTTTCATGAAACACTTCAGAATCATACATAATTAATACCATATTCTTAGATGATCCTGTAAAGGAATGCAATATAAATCGTCGTGTACGATTCATTCCTAAGGTCGTTAAAGATGACTGATAAGATTCATGAATAAATTATATAAGATTCTTATATGATCATGTGCGTTTATTTAGTAACCTTGATTGATCACATTATACAACTCTTTTAAGATCTGATATAAAAAACTTACAAGAATTTACAAAGGTATGCATACTCATAATGTTATAATATCTTATATATTGCTGCAAAATTATAATTTTTTTCTCTACAGTTATCATCTCTGCTGATAATAAAATTCGGATGATAACATTAAAATCATAATTATTATCACTATTTTTTCCTCACAGTCTCTTTTCCTTTTTGCTCTCCTTTTTTTCTTTTTTTACTCAACTTTTTTTTAGATATTGTCCCAAAATCTGATCGAATAATATCTATTCGAAAAATATCGGATATCCATCTCGAAAAATTGCCTTCCTGAATATCGGATATCCGATAATTGTTACATTCTTTTAAATATACGGAATATCCGATATCCGATAATTTTACGATCCGATGCATCTCTATACAATAATTATAACGCCTATTGAGACTGTGCGTTCATCGGCCTTTTATATTTAGATCAAGGAATCCTTTAACTTGGAAACGGACCTGTGCGAACTTATGGAGAGCCAGAGTCAAATATAAGGGTAATTAAATAAAATCGACAAATTTCAAATGAGCTCTGATTTATTCATGGATGAAAGAAAATAATGATTACCAAATTAAATTAATCACGCTTGTTATCGCAAATACAGCAAATCTATATAGGTTATTGTTACAGAATTAAATTAATTTTCTTAATACATTTGGGAATAGATGTACATACATGTTATATAATTTTGATGGTATTTATTGATTTATAATGCTTTTGAAACAACCATAATAGTTATTTTGCTAAACTCATACAAAAACATATTCTAAAATACAGTGTTTTCTATGTAATTATGATATTATATTTATTTATTTTGATATAAATTTGCTTGTTGTAATATTTGATTGACAAATATAAAATACGTTTTAAAAAATAATCGAGTAATTACGCTTATAATTCTACACTACATATATTATTAACTAGCGAATGTATGTTCGTATGTAAGGGTGGGGGAAAAGATGAAGACAGATGTTTATTTAATCTTTCGAGATTTTATTTCCATTATTATGGTGGTAGGAGGATAAAAATTAAAGAAAAAGTTAACTGGGATACTACTTCGTAGTATTGAGATAAATCAGGAAGAAGTATATAGAAAATCAACCTTAGAAATTATGAATCGGATTTCATCTAGATCATAGTCTGGACCGATCATGTAGGCATTATTGGAAAGGATGGGAATCTGAGGAAATTAAGCGAATAATACATGCAGGGAATTAGAATTGCCCCAATGATAATAATATTTAGAGCGGGGAGGAGAAACTTCATCGAGAAATTCGATTAAAAAGGAAGAGGAAACAGGAGAAGGGAGATGAATAAATTTTGATGTCGAGAGCTGAGGTGTAGGGTGAGGTGAATCTAGGGATGTTTCTTCGGTTAGAACTGGGGATGAGTTGAGTTGTTCTGGAGAAGAGGAGTGTAGATAAGGAGATAGAAGAAGAACTCGTTCGAATTCGGAGGAAAGGGGGACTGATAGTAAAGGGAGACGGAATTGTAAAGAGGAGGAAAGGGAAAATTTGAAAAATGATCGCTTTATAACTCTATATGTAATTGATTAACATTAGACTCAGTCTGAGCTTCCTTTATCGTTTGCATTCTCGTCGATTGCGGCGGTTCCGGCGATGTTTCGCGAAAGCTCTTGATTTTTTTTTATAATGGAAACGATCCACTAAAATTTCGTGAATAAAGTAACCGACTAAATAAAAGGGAGGGGAGGGATAATAACGTGATATTAATAATTTACGAGGATCATGCTGATGTCACGGATCTATTTGCTGATATCGATCGAATAACCCAAAGTAGCAAGAATGCTGTGGGTCAAATCAATTTTGATCGGGTAATCCGAAGCTAATTATATCGAAATAACTCTAACGCATGGTGCAAATAATTTTAAATTCGGAGATTGTTGTTTGGAAAAAGAAAAAAGAAAAAATAAAAACAAATAAACAAGAAGCTTAGACTTGTTGAGAGTGAATCGTAAGAATGAGCCTATTATCTTGAGACCGGGTAGATCCTCAGTGATTGAAAACGATTTCGGCTGGACGTCTCGTGGATGTTTGGAACCAGGACTCAACTAGGCGACTTGGAGAGATATAAGAACATCACCGGGCTAGAGCTCGATCGAATGATTCAACTGTACCAAGAATTGACTAAGATCGCTTAACAAACTTTGACTGACTGCGCGTTCGCGAAGGACCCCTTTTTATATTCGCGAGAAAATCAGTTGTGCCGAATGGAGGTCCGGTATATGTTAATGATCTAATTTAGGATTAGGATTAGTAGTATTCGTTATGAATTAGATACTGGGATCGGTGTTACTTGTGATCTAAATTTTGGTCCCCTTAACTATTAAACGACATTAGTCATTTCCGTCATTGACCATTTGTTACAAGTAGCTCATCTAATGTCCGTCTTCAAATCCTATAACTTTTATTTTAAATATTTTTTCCAAAAATGTATTATTCTCGAAATATTTTGTGTCAAAGTTAAAATGGCCAAATATGTTTTGTACCAAATCGAATACAGATTCTACAGGATCTCAAGATTTGATTATCTAGAATATCTATTTCAAACGTGATCTTTCGACTGGTGGCGTTAGTTTCTTGATATCGCTTTTGCAATTTGGCAACGTTCCCTTGTGAGATAAACTGATTTATATATATCCGAATATTTTGGCGGCAATCAATCATATTTTAAATTTAACAAAGAATTTATATTGTATTATTCGAAACATCTAACTTTGACCGTTTATTGACGTTCTCTGTCATATTTATGTATTCATATACA
The DNA here is from genome assembly GCA_017607545.1 of Acromyrmex charruanus. Taxonomy (NCBI): domain Eukaryota; kingdom Metazoa; phylum Arthropoda; class Insecta; order Hymenoptera; family Formicidae; genus Acromyrmex; species Acromyrmex charruanus. The sequence goes on along the minus strand of JAANIC010003518.1, from coordinate 439,416 downwards.
CGGCCGTTCTTAATCTTTAAGCAATTTTTGTTTCTTGCTGTTTTTTTTTTGTAAAATTGATAATTCTTGAGTAAAAAATTATTAAAAATCAATATTCGGCGATTTTTAGTAATTGATATCTTGTTAACTATTATGAAAATGGTAGAGGACTTTTCGACTCAGTTTAATCCGCTCACGAAATATTTGGCAGTTATTCTGGGACACCCTGTATATGTACTGGGTTATTTTTTAAATATAAGAAATATATGAATTATGTTGCGTTCATTGTTTCTAACGGCGTTTACACGTACTATTTGCTAGTGAGCGACTTTAGTGTTGTTTTAGTTTTTAAAATAAATATATAATAATAATCAATCAATTACTATGCTGCATGATAAAATCTTTATAAACAACTAAGCCAGGTTAAAAATATCATAATGTATTATAAAGTTTATGTAAAATTTATATAAGATATTTTTTATATGTATTACTACTTGGTATTTTATTTAAAATAATAAAGAATTATAAAATTGTTTAATGTAATTTAAAATCATTGAAATTTATTATGTTTTTTTAGTAAAAATATAAATTAAACTCATTTTATACTTTATTATAAAAATATCAATATACCAGAGAGAATCACATAAAATTCTTTGAAATATCATATTGTCCTATTATTACCACGATTTTCAGGGTAAATTTCAAGAAAAAATTCTTTCCGTGAACATATTAAACAATAATTCTCAAAAATCATTTACTTTGTTAACATAAAAAACATTAAAATTTTCAATTGCCGAACTTAAAACAAGAAATCTCTGTTGCAGCACTTACTCGAACGAAGTCAGATTGTCCTTAGGGGAATTAAAGGATAGATCTCCCGTACAACCCTTCCGTACAGCCGGACATTACGGGAGCACCATCAGTCTAAAAAGTCTAGCAACGGACAGTTCAGAGAATGGCAACAACAATCTCAAATGCCTTGATTATAACGGTGGCAGTTTAATTAATCTTCGAGATCAGGTGGAGACCTCACAAGTCAGACACAGAAGTCCCAGTCTGCCTCCGATCTTCAATAAGGAACAACAGCAATATTTTTGCCAGCTGGTATGTATTTTTTCACTTTTTTAAATTTATATATTAGGTGTAGTAAAAAAAAATCCATTATTTTTACTACACCTAATATATATAATAAACAAATATCTCTCTCTCTCTCTCTCTCTCTCTCTATATATATATATATATATNTAGTTATATATAAGAATAAAAAATAAGTTTGAAAAAATTTCAATAAGAAGGAACTCAATATTTATATCTAAAATAATATCTTAATCAACTTAATTAAATTTTTCAAATTTTTTATGACTAACTGATTGCCAAGACAATTATTTTTCCATTTTTTACCATGGAATTCATTACAGTATGGATTTTCAATTAAAAATTTTATTAATTCATTAATAATTTTGCTATATTGGACTTCAAATTGGTTTTATTACGAATAAAAACTCTGAAATATCGTATTATCTTTGACTTACCTGAATAATTGATCACATACTGTAAGTTTATTTGTGTGCGGTTGCAATATGTTATGCAATGTGTCCTGCCGGTACAATGTGTTATGTAACTAAGAAATAATCGAATAATTAAGTATTAGTACTTTGTATATTTATTATACGTCGAGAATTATATACTGAGAAAATTGGTACGCATAACTCGAGAATGATTTTTCTTGCTGCTATAATCTTCACACATATTATTTTTATATTTGATTTCTTCGAAGCATTTTTTTTTAAGCAATGCAGCTTTGATGATAAAGATTCTATATCTGCATTGATTGAAGGAATCCTCTTGCAGGGAATTCATGTTCGAACTCTAATTCAAGATTCGACGATCCATCAAAATTAATGATCGCGGCTAATCACAATTTCATAAATAACGAGCGACCCTCGATAGTACGTTGCCCTTTCTATAGTACGTTGAGGGAAAAGCAAAAGTAAGGCAGTCCGGCAAATCGATTCTTATCGTGTGTAAAGTTCAACAACCTCAAGTTTATACACCTCGCTCTCGAACTTAAAGAGTAACGAGCGGGCATTAAGCTCGCCCTCATTAAGCACCGCGATTGCTAGAACTACTCATAGCACAAATCTGATTTCACAGTTTAATCGCAGTTGTTGCCCCAAAAAAATATCTCGCATTTGAATTGAAACTAAGAAATTTAGCGAAACAATTTATCTTATTTTTTCTAATTTTTACAAATTTTTTAAAAATTATTCGAAAAATAGGGTAAACTAAATTTTTATTGATTTCGACTCTTATTTCTTTTTTAGTTATGTAAAGTTGCAATTTTAATTGCAAGCATTCCTCAAATTATTTATTAATACTTCTACATAGAATGTATGCGATAAGAAATCTTGATCATAATTCAGTACAAAGCAACCTCAATTTACTATTTTTTTTTCTTGGAAAAAACTATAAAATCCAAAAGAAAACTAACTAAAGAAATTAAAATTGTTATAAAAATAATAATAACTTTTTATTAAATCTGTTTTAATTTATTTTTCGTACCACAAAGAAACGATTTTGCTAAAATATCTAAGAACTTATGTAGATCTGAAATTAATTTTTTTAGTCTATCAAAATAATTAATAAATGTAGAAAATTCAAGTATGATCAGCAATGCTGCAAAAAATTTTTAAATTATGACAACCAACTTTAGCGTTCTATTTATTTTGGTCCAACAAAATTACATTCAGTAATTTTTTTAAATATTTCAACAAAACCGTTTTAGAACATTTACAATTTGTGAGAATGTTTTACACTTTTAATTAAGGCTGTAAATGGATATAATAAATTAGTTGCATATAGGTACATATATTTAATCAGAGTATTTAATTTTTAAAGAAAAATTTTGTCATGCAACCGCTCGTATCGGCTTTCATTATGTATGTATAAACGGATAAAAATAGGAACCAGATCGTGCCATGATGTATTGTATGTATGCGTCCCGTCTCGGGCAGGTACGACAATAATATTCAAGCACAATATGTATATAGAACCCGACGGAACACAATTTCTTCCTTCATGAAAGTCGGAACCCTCGCACCGGTCACGCAAACCTGCCTTCGCTACCGAAGGCATCTTATCCTTATCGTCTCTCCATTGTAGGAACAACAACAGCGTGACTTCGGCGTGGAGGGATCGCGATACCAGTCACAGAGAGCGCAAAAACTAGAACACCATTGCCATCGATCCAACGAGCATCGCGAGAACAAAAAAGAGACTCGACATTACGGCTCGCCGGGCGAGGAACGCGAAGGCGAAACTTCCGGTTACGCCAGCGATTCCGTGGATGTACCGCAGGCGGGGCAAAGTGAGTCCTTCTAAACTATACTCTGTAAATTTCATATGAATTTCAGAAATGATTTGCTGATACGCTGTTGACTAATGAAACCAGAACAAATTTTTTATAATAGAAAACCTTGCTCCACAAAATGAAAAATTTTTATAATTTTTCAGCATTTTCATGTAAATTTTAGAATTTTTTAGAATTGAGCAGTTGTATAATTTTTCAGAAATTTCTCAAATTTGTCATATAAATTGGAACATTTTTCAGAAGTATTGAGAAACGCATATTTTACAGAATTCTCCATATATGTATATGTATATGTATTGTAAATTCTAAAATATCCTAAGATTTCTAAGATTTTTTTATTCCATAATTTCTGATAAAATCTTATAACATGTAAAATAAATAATTCGGTATTAAAATATTAATTTTTTTTCAGAAATTATATACAATAAAATATCTTAAAAACTTTAGAATACTTCAAACTTCACATATATAAAAAATTCTAAAAGATTTTCAAATTCGTAAAAATTATGAGAAAAATTTCATAAGACTTCTTAATGAATATAATAAGGAATTAAACAAAAATAGATATCGAAAATGAAAATTTCTACAAATAGCACTAATTCTATAGAATGTCATTATGTCTTTTAACCATTCTCGTTAGCAACAATAATGAATTTTCCATATTTTCTTTGACTTAAGGAGCTCTGCCTGATAAAGCAGCGATCAGGATGGAAATGACGGAAAAAACATGGCAAAATCCTTACTGCACTACGCCGGAAAGTTCACTGCCACCATCGAGAAGGCTTTCGCCAGGCAGATTGGGTGAACTCAACAGGCCAAGGTGGGGCGGTGTCTGGGGTCAAGACGCAGCTAGAGGTGATCCACCGCCGCCTTCTTGGCTATCAAGATTAGGACAGTCGAGCCAAGTAATGTTATTAGAACTTTAATTATCCATTAAATTATCTACAAAGAACTTTTTGAGCATCTTCAAAAGTCTAAGATTAAAAACTATTCAAGAGCATTTGTTTCATCTATCCCACAATATCTATAATTAAATCAAATACTCTCTTTATCAAGGTTCTGGTGATCAACCATGACAGCGCCAGCAGCCCGGACAGTTCAACGACTGACTCAACCGGCTCCGATATCAATAAAGTATCTTATCTTCGGGGTCAAAATATTCCTATGGACGCGGACATCCTTCAAGAACGCGAAATGAAACGTCAGAAAGCGCTGGAGCTTCAAAACGCCATCAAACAGCAACTCGAGGAAAAAGACAGGCAAAGGAAAGAAGAGAAAGAGCGGCGGCTGAGAGAAGAGATGTTGGAAGAAGAACGAATCCGGCGAGAGAGAGAAAGAGACAAAGCAAGGTAAAATAAATATAAAATATTAGGAAAGTAAAAACCGGCTCTGGAACGGAGAGAAGAGTAAAAAGATTCTCATATTGTCTCATAATATATAGGTTAGGATCGGGTATTATAAGCAGTGCAAATAATATGAGCACCCTTTATATTTCTGTAATGGTTGATATTAGTAATGTCAACTGTTGTAAAAAGATGCCTTCGCGATATTTCAATATGCTGCGCAATTTTTAAATGTATGTACTTCGTATATTTATCACATTAAATAAGTAGGTACGTTATTTTTTATTTCTTACGTTTTTTTCCTCTAACTTCATAAGGTCCCCAATCTACATTGAGATAAGATATTTTGCATGATATATTTGTTAAGTAAACAATATTGAGCCATTCTAACTTCATAAAGTCCCGAGACCATTATTGATTTATTAGACATAGGAGTTTTTCGGATAGATCGTGTATTATAAGTATCTTCATTATTCCTTATTGTACACTGAAAAAAAGAGTCTGGCGAGGACCAGACGTAATTATTGCCGTAATTAACAATCACTGTATATTAATGTACATTTTTTTAGCCAGTGGTTGACCTCTTTAAAATTTAGTAGTAGTTATTAAATGTATGGTGAAATAATGCCAATCAAATATTTGATTAATATAATCAAAAATAATGTTACTTTTACAAATATTTAATAAGTATTACCATTTGGTAATGCTTATTAAATATTTGTTAATGTAACATTTTTTTTGTTATATTAATCAAACATTTGATTGGCATTTCTGGTGGAAAAATTTTGTTGAAATTTCACGTTTTGAATGCTTTTAGCAAAATACTTTTCAGCAAAATTTCAGCATTTTAGAAAAATTTTAATTTAATTCCAGTAATTTTTAGCTGAAAAATACATTTTCAGCAAATTTTCAGTAAATATTTTAGAGAAATTTCAACAAAATTTCAGAAATTTTAATTCAATTTCAAAGAAATTTCAGTGATTTTTCAATATGTTAGCTGAAAAATTCACTTTTAATGAAATTTCAACAAATTTTCAGTAATTTCACTGAAATGTTCTAAAATTTAGAATAATGTCAGCAAAATTTTTTCATCAAGGATTTGTTTTACTAAAATGTATAAAAATTTTGAAAAATTTTCTAAAAAATTATACAGAAATTCTGAAAAAAATCTGATATCTATAAATTTTGAAAAATTACATAAAAAATTCTAAGGAAAATTTTCATCAGATTCTTATCTGTAAAATTAGGGATGCATCCGAAAAGTATTCGATATCCGGGTATCCATAACTTTTTTTACTATCCAACGGATAGCCGAATATCATTAATATTCGAGAATACATCCGGTTGAAATTTGATATCATTAAATTGTTGATTTTTTTCTTATACAATACAAATGTTCTAGAAATAAGTATACATATTCATGATGCTATAATATCTTATACATTGTTGCAAAATCACAATCTTTTTCTCTATAGAATTTTTTTTTAGAAGACTTTCTCAGAACACTTTCTCAGAATTCGATCGGATATCCGAAAAATATCGAATATCCGACTCGAAGAAATTACCTTTTCGGATATCCGATTGGAAGCCGGATATCCGATGTTACATTCTATCCGGATATCCAATATTCGGTATCCAGTAATTTTACGATCCGGTGCATTCCTATGTAAAATTATAAATCACACTTCGGCCCACTTTTACCAAATATAGATTAACTTTAAGCTCGATTCAATACTTCATCTTTTTCTAGCTCTAAGAATTAGAAAAAGATAAAGATCGAGTAAGTTGAATTGAGATCAAAGTTAATCTACACTAATAGAAACAGGCATCTATGAATTCACTCCGTTGTAGATTTGAAGAAGAGCAGCGAATAACACGCGAAAAGGAGGAGGCGAAATTGAGGAAGACGCAAGCCATGCGCGAGGTGTTGGAAGCTGCGGAACGGTTGGCAAAGGAAGATCGGAAGAATCGACGAAAGCGAGAGGAACACACCGACGAAGATACCGACGTTGTGACGCAATTTTCCAACGAGTCGAAAACGATAGCAAACATAAGCGACAAGCGCGAACAAGAGAGCTGTTCGCAAGAGCAAAGCGCAAATTTGATCAATCATCCTGAAGAAAAGTCCAGCCTGAAGGCCCAAGAGACCGACAATTGTCGGGAAAGCGGGAACGATAAAAATCCGAGAGAAATTTGTCCACGGAAAAATTACGCGGACAAATCGGAAGAGACCATGCTGGACCTGAATCCGAGATCCCTCCAGATGCCCGTGAGCAAGGACGTGGCGATCGTGCTGAGCGGCCGGCTAGAGGATCCCGAAATTTTGAGCAGAGCGAATCTGCAGCTGGTGAACCTGGTAATGACGCCGAGCCCGCGCAAATTCGCAGAGAGCGCCGCGGATTATTTCTCGCTGGGGCTCAATACGATCATGAGGAATAACACAAGTCCCAGGAATCCGAGGAGGTCGTCGAGGGAGGCCTCGTCGACTGTTGTGGAGAACAGACTGTTGACGCCGAGCAAATACAGAATGCCAGCCGGTCGGGACTTCGGCACTCAGACAGATGTGGAATCCGATGTCCAGGAGCTACGGGAGAAGCTACAGGATCAGTCGGTCGGAGACCAAGGTACCATGAAGGAGCGGAAGGACACGACAAACGCCAACCGTAGAAACGTTGAAAAGTGAGTCGCCACCTTCGCGATCTCGATGTCGCATTTCCGGGCTTCTTAGAGGCCGAAACCAACGACTGTGTTCTCCCCTGCATGCGGTAGTATCTGTCGGTAATTATCGTTTTTATTTCATACTGTATAGTTCAGTAATAAGGTTGATGATCGTAAAGACGCTTTACCGTGAAATGTCTGCCGATTCGCGCGAGGAAAATACCCAGTAAGTTGAATGCTCTTAATTGATTCTCTTAAGAGAAGAGAAAGCGTAACTTATCTAAAGCCCGATGTCCACGATGCTAGAAATCGGTCCGAGATCTCGGACAGAGAAAAAAATTAACAAATCACATTTGAACATTTTGATCACATGACCATTGCGATTGGTCAATTCTTTCTTCATCCGAGATCTCGGACCGATTTCTAGCATCGTGGACACAAAACTTTATACTTAATTCTCCTTAATTTACATTATTGGTGATATTATTTTTTTTTAACTTTCGCTCAAGTTTGCTGCTTCAAATTCGAATGCATCTTGGCTAATGCTAAACTTGGCAATTAAGCTTAAACCTGCTATATATCGTTCTCGCCTGACAGAAAACGCTTAAAAAATTTATCAATGAAATTAATTACGATTCTTCAATACGATTGTAATTGTTTGAAGATCAAATAATATGAGTCCTGGCGAAGAAATTCCTGTAAAAACTCTTCCGCGAGCCAAATCGCAGCCCAGAACTACGCTCGATAGCAGACCACGATGGAACGCCAATCGGTAATTAAAGATATTACAAAACCTATTAGGACTGTATTCTGTAACTCTTAATGATTATAACAATATCGTTACAGTCATTAAGAGTTACAGAAAGGTTTTTATTAATCCTCCGAAGCCGATGCCAAAATCTGTAACATGATAATTGACACTAAAACTCATTTAATATCTATATGTTAATTAAAAGGCATCATTCATAACGATTATGCCATTAAAATGGCATAACTCATATAAAAAAAATGAATATTAAGTTTATTTCAATAAGAATAATCAAAATTTGCAAATGTAGTATAAAGAAATTTAAACTGTTTGACATTTTTGTGTAAAATGACAACATAATTAATAATGCATTTTTTATTTTAACATTACTTCACAAAGAAAGCTGCATTATTTTTACTTATCAAAAATTATTTTTACTTGTTGTATCTTTGTTATTCAAATAATCAGTGCAATAGGTCTCACCTCAACTCAGTTGCCAAGAAATAATTTTCATATATTAGGTGTTGGAATTAATTCCGTAGCGTTTTTTTAATGAAAGAATGTTATTTATTTCACATGAGCATTAAAAAATACATTAATGAAAGTACTTCCCATCACTTTCTACTACTTTTGACCATCTTTCTGGCAGTACATGAATCCCGCGTCGGAAAAACGACATGTCTTTTGAGGCTATCCAAGAATCGATCCANATAATTTTTCAGAATTTTTATGTATAGTTTAAAATTTTTCAGAATTTCTAATTGATTTTATAACTTTTTAGAAAATTTCTTAAATTTCTTATACAAATTGGAACACTTTTCAGAAGTGCCGAGATCGAAAGCCGACACACATCTTTTTTAGAATTCTTCCTATATTTTATATATACAGGATAAGGAATCTAAAATAGGCCATCTGAATAACTAGCTTATTTTTAACAATAAAAACAAAAGTGCATGATTTCAAGGGGGACGTATTTTGGTCTGTTGTCTTTCTTCTAGGAGGCGCTAAAAAAATATGAAAGTTGCGCCCTTTTTTAAATGGAATTGTATGTTTTTTACACAATAAATCATTCTGCACATAAAAGTATTAAGGTTATAATATCAAAAAACCAATAGTTTACGAGATATTTTATGCCAACATGTTATAGAATAAAGTATAAAAGTCGAGTTCATGAACGAGAATCGTATATAAAACGTGACTTTTTGGTTTTGCCATCGCGACACTTTTTTCCCCCTCTTCGGTAAACCGAGCACGTCGGTCGCGCCACTGATATTAACTCGCGAGCGCTCGTCTTCCCCAGGTATGTGCTAAATTTAAATCCGAATTATTTAGTTTTCAACACTCCCTTTTAATCTGGATTCAAATTTTCACAATAACAAAATTATTGATGCACAAACAATAAAACAAAAAACTTATTAAAAAAAAATAAATCTTATTTTAATCTCAACTTATTCCTTTTGTCTCTCTCTCTCTCTCTCTCTCTCTCTCTCTCTCTCTCTCTCTCTCTCTCTCTCTCTCTCTCCCCCTTCCCCTCTCTTCTTCTCCTCCTCCCTCCACCCTCTCTCATCCTTTTCTCTTCAATTTTATTTTACTTTCGTTTTTTTTCCTTTTTTAATTATACATTTTAATTTATCTAATATAATATGATAGTTTCTAGCCAACTAAGTTATTTATATGTATCACTTTACACACACAAAATTTAATGGTTTCGTAAATATATCTGCTATCTGATTTTCCGAACTACAATATTTTACTATATTATTTTCTGTTATTTTTTTCTTGTACAAATCGAAATTGAACATTGAGATGTTTAAAATGTCTATTTAATACACCTATCTTTATCAAATGTATCGCGCTTTAATTATCTACGTAAATTTCCGCAATTATTTCTCAATTCCTCTAATACCGCCTTTAGAACGTCCTTACAACATTCAGTCGCCGAGATATATTCTGCCTCTATACTGGAAAGTGCAACAATCGTTTGCTTTCTAGAATACCAAGTTATTGGTATACTCCGCAGTACTGGATCACGTAGCCAGTAGTGTTCTTTCCCATTTCAAAATCACCAGCGTAATCTGCATCACAATAGGCTTTTCCATGTCTTCTCACCATATATTAGACCGAGTTCCTTGTAACTCTGTAAGTACTCAGTAAATATCTTAATATTCTTTTGTTTAAATAATCTTTACCTTTTGGGGATTGATGATTATATCTACTGCTATAATTGACTGCAGAGATCCGGTCTTGTTTTCATCATTAGATATAGAAGATTTCCGACTGTTTGTCTATACGGCAATGTTTCCCTAATATTCTCTACTTTTGTTTCCTTTTCTGATAATATTAGCGTGTTGGCAGGCTTCGCATCCTTCATGCCATATATCTCTAAATGTTTCTTGTTCAATAGTTTTCTTGGTTCACAATAAACCTACTTTTCCGTGACTCGCTAAACTTAATGAAACTTAGTACATTTATAGAGCAGACGAAAATAATAGATTTTTTCTTCGTATTTTTTCTTCGGCGATGGTGCAGGTTTAAAGGTGCAAACTACCCTTAGAATAATAAGCACCAGTACTCAATTTCTTGCATTTTAACTCATTCTATTACAGCTGTTTCTGAATTTTAGAGTTGATAAACTCTAAACAGATGGCTTTCATGTATGAACTCTGCGAAACAAATTGGACAAATCTGGATGAAATAAGGTTAGGTTTCTTGACAAAATTAATAACAAGCGGAGAGAAACTATGTTTTCTAATGAATCCAGCTTGAAAGAAGTTAGAATGACTAAATTGTCCTGATATGACCTAAATTTCCTTAATCCGAACTGATTACTAGGTATAAGTGGATTAGGGAGGAGGAAGAGGACTCCGCCAGCCAATAAATACGATTTAAAATCATACGCTCCACGATTTTAAGAGGACACAATATAAGAGAGATTCGGTAACGCTCCTAGACTTAGGAATGAGAAATATTAATGAGTGACCATTGTTTAGGAAAAACAGAAGATGGAAATAGTTCAGTATGGAAAGAAAACGAGATAAAAGTTTATCTGAGAGAGTTTTTAGCAAGTGGTACTCAATTCGGTCAAGCCGCGGACCGGAAAAGATATTTACTGAATACAAAGCAGCTCGAATCTCGCTCATAGTTCCAGCCATACAAGTGGACCCTCTGTTGTGCTAGGAATAACAGAGGTAGAGAGGGAACAGGAAGAAGAATAGATCTTGTCCATAGTCTCACGAATGAGTTAGTCATCCGCCGAGCAGATGTTACTTGAATTAAAAATCCAAAGACGCAAGACGACGGTTTTTGCAATATTTAATCATTCTCCACACATCAGTAATAAGAATGAGATGACTTAAGCTTTCATAAAAATCTCTCCAACCTTGACATTTGGCCTTACGCAGCACCTGACGGGCATTCCTAAACGCGACTTTAAACTCTTCATAGATTTCGATAGTGGAGATTTGCCTGCAGGTTTTTAGTGCAGAAGAACGAATTCGAATGGCTTCGTCATAATTTGAAGTCCACCAGAATGCAGGAGGGGATCTTTTAGATCAGCCTCCACCTTTAAAATATTTAGTATTCGTTGAAGAGAAGAGATGCTTAGTAAAACAGGAGAGAATTTCATTGATAAATTTATCATACAATTCCTCAAAGGATGAATGAGTGATAGAAAAAACATTGTCAGTAATGTTCTGCGCGTGCTCTTTTAGCCAGCTAGAAACGCAAAGCCATTAGGCTCAAGTGAGTCGAATTCTATATGAAAAAGTGGTAGATATATGTCAAACAGTTAATATTGACAACCGATATTGGGAAATGATCGCTATCGTGAAAATCCTGTAAGATAAGAATTTCATATTATTATACATGGAGGCAAGATCAGATGAGGTTACAGCAAAATCAATAGTTGAAGGGATCCTAGAGGAATGAGAAAGAGAATGGGAGAATCCGTAGAATTCATACAGATAATCGTATGATTCCATGAGATCACTCATGATAAACCCCGCCACATTGGATCTAAAAGATCCCCACAGGGGATAGTGTGTGTTGAAGTCTCCAATAATCAATGTGGGGCTTTGTGTATCTGCGGAGAACAGAGAATCGATTGCCGTTTAGGACGCAAAAATTTTAGGATGGCGATAAACGCCAATAATAGTTAAACTATTAAAGCAATCAAGAGAAAGAGAAATAATAAGAATCTCCAAGGAGGGAAGTAAATCAGGTTTATTGTCAGAAATAGTATTGTATAATAGATTGGGTTGCGAATTAATATGGCTATATCTCTGATGTCGTGAGAAGAAGAGTCAAGCTGAATGCAATCGAATCCACGAATTCGAAAGTCATGTGGGCTCAAGCATGTCTCAAAATAATGACGTCATATCCCTGTGCCAATTTCTCCAACTAGGGTTTTTTATCCGAGCGCCACGGCAGTTCCGGAAAAGGAGCCTTATTGAGTTCTAAGCTATATTGCTGCACTGTAGTATAATCTATGTTATATACGAATGAAGTTGTCCAAAATTTCTTGTATCTCCCGAAGTCTGGCACCAAACTGAGTCTTACAGAGCAAAGAAGGTATATATGTTACTCGAAAGCTTATGAAAAGAGTTAGAAAGCAAATTGAAAAATTACAAAAAATTAGACTAGCGATAAAGGTTAGTCTGGGATAGAGTCCCTAGAAAAACCATCGGTCCATGTTTTCGATTGGTTCATGTTAGCTTGCTTTCACTATGGCAGCACAAATCACAATATAAGAAAATGGCGGGCTTATTGAAAAACTTGTAGACGTGAAATAATCCAAAACATTCTTTTTGATGTATATTTTATTTCATATTATAAGGAAATAATATAGTTATGAAGAAATACAATCTGTTTAATAAAAATATAAAATTTCAAATGAAAACATAGTTTCAAACAACGATATGGCCAGTCAAATGTATTCCGCGCACACCTTCAAAGGAAAGTAATAGCACACCAGCGAGAAAATAATAGAAACGAAATCAAAACAACTCCTATAGCACAAAGTTGCACAAACAGCAACACTGCTACAACATTGCAACAACCAGAGATTTTGCAATAATATTGCTGCAAATTCTGTAATGTATAGGAAAAAAGCTCGGTTTAACAAAAATTGGAGATGATGCAACATCCAACAAGCCGAGACAACACGTCCGTCCCGATTCACAATCATCATGGAATTAACTTCTAAGTACGAAAGTGTAAAGTGCAAACACTAAGAACATATTCCCACTACTTTTATTTGACATTTTGAAGGCATGGCCAGATTCTGTTTTTCTAGGGACTCTATAGTCTGGGGGGAGAGAAGTTGAGAATGGGAGGAGAAAGATTAGAAACGAGGGAAGAGGAAGGAATAGGATCAGATAGGGAGGAGAGACGAGAATAACCACATATTGAAAAGAAGGCAAAGGTATGAGAGAAATAAGCCGTCGTTAACTGAAGAGTTTTACCATCTTTTATTGGGAGCCAATAGTAGTTCTGTATCCCATTCGTGAGGGCGTTGAATGCCTGACGGACACTTCCCCTGGGAGAAGAGTCCGCTATCTCTATCTCTTTCAAATTCCCCTCGTTATGTTCGTAACTCGCGAGATTTACCCGCCCCTGTACTTAAGAGTTCATCATTGAGACTGATAAAACATCTGAGAGGGAAACCGGCAATATCTCCTTCCCTCTCCTCTGTAATGGGAAAACAGGATCTATTGCGGTCGAATGCCGTACTGGGAGAAGCCTTCGCGCCCGAATCAACTATATTGATAGCGGCCATCTTTTTCTGTTCCTTACGATTCTTTTTGTTTTTCTTAATCATCATGGGCAAAGGTGACAACGGTATCGATTTTATGAATTTCGAAACATTAGCTGTACTCTTCCTAATGGGCGAGGACGTTCTAGACAAGGAAAATTGTTTACCAGTCTTTTCGAAAAAAAATTTAGTTTCTCAAGGGAGATTGACGCACGAATAGTATCTGATTTCGGTTTCGCGCCCGGATTGGGGGGTAAGCTGCCCCGAGCCTTTCTTGTATGTCACCACCACTGATCACCGGTCAAACTATCACAATTCAAGATGAAATAAGTTAATTAAGAAGGAAAATTGATAATAAAAAGGATAAAAAGACTAAAATGGAAAGCGCGCACAAGCGGGCCGAATTTTCGAGAAACACGAATGCGCAGATACAAAAACACGTCTGCACTAGAGTTCATGAATGAAAATTGTATATAAAACGTGACTTTTTGGTTTTGCCATCGCGACACTTTTTACCCCCTCTTCGAGCTAAATAATAAAAATCGAGCTCGATAATAAATCGAGCACATCCGTCGCGCCACTGATATTGATTCGCGAGCGCTCGTCTTCCCCAGGCATAGTATGTTTGAAACCGATTTATTTAGTTTTCAACACTAAGATTTCTTATTCTATACTTTCAAATTAAATCTTATGAAATCTAAAAAAATTTAAAGTATTGTTCAGAAATTATAAAATGAGAAATTTTAGAATATTTCAGAATTCATATGTATATATAAAAAATTCTAGGAGGAAATGTAGAATTTCTCAATATTTCTGAAATGTCCCAATTTGTAAAAATTTCTAAGAAAAATTTTCATCAGAAATATAATTGAGGGTCCAACAGATCCTCGTTAGATCCGGAGGATTAAATACAATTCTAACTTATTTGTTTCGCACAAGTGTCGCGAATGTAATAATTATTAAAGATACTCTTAGTCCAGGTACACGATATCGAACACAAAGCGAGAAAGATCCGCACTATCAAAGACGACTGCGATTAAGAAGACGACAAATCGAATCCAGCGATGAAGGATCTAGGTAAAAGAATTTCAAAAAAGACTAAAATTAAATAAACCCAAGTAGCACAGCAGCGCTTGCAAAGGGCTAAAAAAGCATTTATATGCTTATATGCAGTTATATGCACTTTGTTAATGCTTTGTAAGCGCTGTGTGCTATTTGGGTAAACTTTCTAAAATTATCTAAAGAGAATTGATACACATAATTTCAAATGCAGTAATTACAGAAGGTAAAAGACATTAAAATGTAAAGAAATGAAATTCATAAATATAAATGAGGATATATCACTCTTTACTACTTCAAAAGTGACACAACTAAAAAAAAATTAAGTTTAAGAAAAAAGAAAAAACTTTTTTTTCAATTTGACAGAAAATTATTAATTAATTAAATAATATTAGTAAAAAGAATATAGGGTAAAGTCATGATGCAAGTAGACATGGTGTGCTCGTAACTAAGACAAGTTTGCACATAGCAACACGCTGACCTCATTTTCCGCCATTTTATAACACATATATTCACGCGATTGTCATATGATTTGAAATAATTAAAAAATGCATTAAATATTAAGTGAAAATAATAAATAATAGTAAAAAAATAAATAATTATTGTAATATTATTATTATTATTATAAATAAATAATTATTTACTATAAATAAGTGATTATTTACTATGTGAAACTGAGTTTTACGTAACAGGTGTATTGAAACAAAATCCGCCGAAAAATGACAAAAAAAAGTCGAGCTCTGATTCGTTGCAGCAGATAAACATGCGGAAGAACACACCATGTGTTCCAACTAGCTGAAAATTTACTGCCAGTACTGAAAATCTATAAGTTTAAGTTACGTCACGTCCACTATAGATTTTCAGTATTGGCAGTAAATATTGGAACACAGCTCATGTCTCTATTTGCATCATGGGGTAAAGTATGACTACGTGATTGACTACGATACAATGATTGACTATTTGCTATGAATTTGTCTACATATTAAAATCTAAGTCAAACTAACAGCTAATTTCACAAGATAATAATAACTGATCTTTACTAACTCCATATACGAACAAAATATTCAATTTACAGTCCGTTTTTACTTCCCAGTCCGTAAATTGAACTCGCAAAAACTGTAATACACAATTAAGAAATATTTAATAGTTCATTTAAGCGATAAATTATAATTTTATGAAACAATTAATGACACTTTTGTTCATCATATATCGCTAATCAATATCAAGGTTATATTTCCTACATATTTATTTTTTTAATTCATCTATAATTACGAAAATAAAAGGATGGTCAATAACTGTAATTGAGAAAGTTTATTTTTTACAATTATTGACCATTCATTGTAACACATATTATTCACTAGATAATTATTTCTCATAAATAAAATTTCTATTTTGATATGTTAGAATATTGTAGGTTTAATTTTTTAAAATGTCTAAAGTAAGTTGTATGAAATACTCTCAAGAGGCACTTAACAATGCCGTAGATGCCGTTCGTAAAAGTAAGGAGCTGAAAATATATGACGTAAATCAACGCTCAAATTTAGAAAAAAGATAAATCACAAACATCAAAATAACAATATCTTATTCTTGAAATTTCATTAAATTTATCTCCTTTTCATTTTCTGAATTTTTGTCATTTTGACAATTTTCAATGGTCAATCACTGTCATTTTTCTGTACAATAATAATAAAACTTGTGGTCAATAATTATCATTTTCTGAATAAAAGTTTCTACTGTTAGAAAAAATAATCTTATGAAAAACACGAACTTATTCAAAGTTTTTTATATTTGACATATTCTTTGAATTTTACTTAATCAAATTCAAATTTTAAATAATTTCAATAGTGATTACAGTGATTGTATTAAATTTCAGCACTTAAGTAGTCAATCATTGTACACTATTTTTAACATGACCAAATGTCATTTCAACCATGGTTACCAGGTCCTGAGCATTGGTCCGGCTGTAGAGCCAAACTTCGAGCCTCGAAGGTCCGTGCGCTGGATTTACTATTTCGACCGGAAGCTGACCAATTGCTATAGTCCAAAAAAAGAATTGTTTTCCAAAAAAAAACGTACAGGATTTCATTCGTACATTACATTGTTGCACATTTTTTATCCAAATAACAACAATCCAAAATAACCTACATAGTGCGAATATAAGATATTTTCTTATATTATTACAACATAAAGTGAAAACATAATCATAGACTTTCTTATTATTAAAAAATAAATATTCTTTAATCATATTTCTTTCCACATAACTCAATATTGCACTATAAAACGCAAAAAGGAAAACAAAAAACATAAAAATACAACGCTACAACATTTTTAACATAGAAACAGTACGCAGCATCACTAGGTAGTGAAATTAGTGAATATCGTACGCGAACAAAAAATCGGAGCAATTATAGAAATATATAAAAATATAAATAAGGACTCTCAATCTTAAAAACAATAATTAGAACTTTAGAACAAGACTAATGAGAGTCTAACGCTAATGTAAGAGCGAAGAGTTAGGAGATGTAGATAATACTCAAGTGTTGGCGGTTGTCTTCATTTATTATATCGAACGTTTAGGTTCACTTTGGAGTCATCTTCAGCGAAAAAGTAGAATATAATACCTCTTTGAAAGTAAGTCACACGCAGATTGGCAGAAATGCAGTAATCAATACGCTATACAAATTATTACCATTTTACTGTTAGTTCAATAATTAAAAATCAGTAATAATCGTGTGACTCACCTCAATGGGAAAACCAAAGACGGTCACAAACATTAATTCACAATTTTCATGAGATATAAATTAACACAAATCGTTCCTCGGATTAATATCGTGTCAGTTCATCTTGACGTATTGTTTGAAATTGAACGTTACAAAGTGATAAGGGGACTTATAAATAAGCAATAACAATAAATAATAATAAGAAAGTCAACCGAAAGTCAACTATTTTAAATCTCAATATTGTTTTAACGTGTCTAATAAGGAAGCATAAGAATAATGCAAGCAATGTAGGCTTGTAAAACCAGTCGAATTCTAACATTCTTTTTTCGTTAATAATGATTGTTTGAGATCGTTAATTCAAAAGGAAAGCAATGATTCTTTCGTTCAATTAACAATAATTATTGTTAGACGCATGCATGAAATAAGTTATAAATTTATTTCTAGAATGATCTCAATTCTCGCTAAGGTCATCAATTTGTCGTTTTACCATGTTCAAATTAATTCGTTACACACACAAACAACGACAACGGACCATCGAAGGTTCGAGAACATTCAACTCGCGTACACGAGCGCAGCGCTCCGACGAACACGTCACGCGCAGCCACCAATCCCACGCGCGGATTGTCGCTCGCGCATGACTGTTACGTCGAACATCGTTAGAATTGAATCCGAGGCGCCAATCAATTTTTTACAACGAATGCCACGCAGAAATCACAATCGTGGCAAAATTCCATTGGAGTTGATCACGAAGAGAGCCCAGGCCACGAAAGCAATAAATGCACCGATCGTCGCCGATCTCGCTCTTTTAGTGTTCAGAGTCTCACAGTTATATCGTGTCGAAAACCGCCGTGGAAAACCGCCTAGTAAACCGCTATAAGGAAGATTCCTTTGAAAACCGCCGAGAAAATCGCCGCTATTTTCTATTATTTTATTTCGATTATAATACGGAAAGGTGATTGTATCAGATCTTTTACGACAATTATTTATGTAAATTGAATTTGTGATTGAAGAATTTTGAAGTAAAATCTTTATAACGAAACGGAGTTCTCTTCATTGTCGTGCGCTATATCAGCCGTGTACCGTCCTCTCACTTTATCTTTACGCGCGGCGCAGTCCCGCACATTTTCTGGTCCTTCGAGCCGGATTCGAATCAGCGACCTATGGATCGAACAGCACATTTTCAGTTCGATCCATAGGTCGCTGGTTCGAATCCGGCTCGAAGGACCAGAAAATGTGCGGGACTGCGCCGCGCGTAAAGATAAAGTGAAAGGACGGTACACGGCTGATATAGCGCACGACAATGAAGAGAACTCCGTTTCGTTATAAAGATTTTACTTCAAAATTCTTCAATCACAAATTCAATTTACATAAATAATTGTCGTAAAAGATCTGATACAATCACCTTTCCGTATTATAATCGAAATAAAATAATAGAAAATAGCGGCGATTTTCTCGGCGGTTTTCAAAGGAATCTTCCTTATAGCGGTTTACTAGGCGGTTTTCCACGGCGGTTTTCGACACGATATAACTGTGAGACTCTGAACACTAAAAGAGCGAGATCGGCGACGATCGGTGCATTTATTGCTTTCGTGGCCTGGGCTCTCTTCGTGATCAACTCCAATGGAATTTTGCCACGATTGTGATTTCTGCGTGGCATTCGTTGTAAAAAATTGATTGGCGCCTCGGATTCAATTCTGACGATGTTCGACGTAACAGTCATGCGCGAGCGACAATCCGCGCGTGGGATTGGTGGCTGCGCGTGACGTGTTCGTCGAAGCGCTGCGCTCGCGTGCGCGAGTTGATTGTTCTCGAACCTTCGATGGTCCGTTGTCGTTGTTTGTGTGTGTAACGAATTAATTTGAACATGGTAAAACGACAAATTGATGACCTTAGCGAGAATTGAGATCATTCTAGAAATAAATTTATAACTCATTTCATGCATGCGTCTAACAATAATTATTGTTAATTGAACGAAAGAATCATTGCTTTCCTTTTGAATTAACGATCTCAAACAATGATGGTCAAGTCTATTATCATTATTAGTCAATACCTTATTAAATAATGACTATCCGATTGACTTTATTTTAACACCATCAATTCACGTCTAAAAATGTTGTTTCACAAACTACGGACGAAACGGAATAATGTTGATAGCGATACTACTAACGAAGAGTGTTCACCATGATTCCTAATGTTCCATTGATGTCTGAAAAATTTTTTACTATTATGAAGAACATTAACGTGAAATTATCCTTCTTCAGTTTGAATAAGCTTAATAAATTCATAAAAGTATACTCTCCCAAAATTCTCCAATAAAAATATTGTGTACAAAATTCCTTGTAAAGATTGCGATGCGTCGTATGTTAGTCAAACGGGTCGAAAATTATCCACGAGAATATCTGAGCATCGCAATCATATCAACAGCAGTAACAAGAATCAGTGATCATAGACCACCGACTTGGTTTTAATCATGAATTTGATTGGGAGAATGTCCAAATTCTTGATAAGGAAAGATTTCTCAATAAACATTTAAATTCAGAAATGCTTCATACATGCAGAAGAATGGACTTAATTTAAAAACAGACACAGAATGCTTGCATTATTCTTATGCTTTCTTATTAGATACGTTAAAACAATATTGAGATTTAAAATAGTTCTCGGTTAACTCTCTTATTATTATTTAAGGGGTTACACCACCTTGAGCCTCAAAAAAAAAGACAAATTTTGAGAATTTTTTTCAAGCGTACAGTAAAAGCAGTTGAATTTTCTTAACGAAGTACTATATTAAGTGTCTTTTGATGTGTAAAAAAAAATTTTTGTTTTCATTTTTTAATTACAAAATGGCGGCTTCAGAGTCCATTCTCGAAAGTCCGATTTTATCGGGTTCCAAAACGGGCGAACCGGCCACCCCCAGATTTGAACCTGGAACAAAATTGGAAATGTTTTCTTTAAATATGTGCCATAAACTATCGAACTACGTAGGGGAATTCAAAAATATCTTTTTTTTAAGAAAATGGCGAGCATTTGAAAAAAAAATTGATTTTTTTGCATAAAAATTTCATACTAAATTGTTTATAAAAAAAAAAGTTTTTAATTTATCGTAAAATCCCTACGTAGTTCGGTAGATTATATATGTGAGAAGATACCATAAAAAATTCAAAGCAATCGATAAATATTTGTAGGTGCTAGGAGTTCGCCCGTTTTGAAAAACGTTGCTTCGAGAAAAATCGAGTTAAACATTTTAAGATCAATAATTAAAATATACCTTCAATCTGTGATGCCTGCGCCATAAAGTTGACCTTCCAAATTTATATTGAGCTCCTCTTCTTCTTTTCTGGTCGATTTTGAAGCAATTCGAGCTTGTTTTGCAGCCTCAGTCAAAGATCGGTCCAATAAATGAACACGGTGTTGGTCTGTCTCGACGCAGAAATTGTAACAATTTGTTCCAATAGTCATGTCTAAAGCTTTTATAACTTTCATTAGGCTGCTAATACCGTCGTTAAATGTGTATATGGCAAGATTTACAGCAATATCCAACACGATTTTTCCACTTGATCTAGACTTTGGGGCCATCGACCAAACTGTAGCATTGAAGCTTTCATTGCTGTTCTGAGTGAAGCCACCTATGCATCGATTTAAAAGATCGTCACTACTTAACTCCTCGTAGATCGGCTTCACGGCGTTTAAAACTTCTTCCGAAAGAGCTGCCTTATGAGAAAAATGATCTAATGTGTTAGTGGCTTTTGCTTTTTGCCACGAACACCAGGAATTTGCCGTAAACGACCGGTACGAGAATTATTATGGCCATGAGACATTTTTTTTCTTAATCTAGAGGGTTTAAGGAAGGTTTTAAGCTAATAAAAAAAAACCGATTTTTTTGAAGTCGCAAGGTGGTGTTACCCCTTAATGTCATTGCTTGTTTATAAGTCTCTTTATCACTTTATAACGTTCAATTTCAAACAACACGTCAAGATGAACTGACACGATATTAATCCGAAGAACGATTTGTGTTAATTTATATCTCATGAAAATTGTGAATTAATGTTTGTGAACTTCTTTGGTTTTCTCGTTGAGGTAAGTCACACGATTATTACTGATTTTTAATTATTGAATTAACAGTAAAATGATAATAATTTATATAGCATATTGATTACTGCATTTCTGCCAATTTGCGAATGACTTACTTTCAACGAGGTATTATATTCTACTTTTTCACTGAAGATGACTCCAAAGTGAGCCTAAACGTTCGATATAATAAATTAAAACAACCGCCAACACTTGAGTATTATCTATATCTCCTAACTCTTCATTTTTACTTCAACGTTAGACTCTCATTAGTCTTGTTCTAAAGTTCGAATTATTTATCGGAGATTTTTCCCATCAACCGGAGATTGATCCCCAAAACTGGAGTCTCCAATCAAAAACTAGAGCCCTGGCAATGTTTACAATCCTTAAAAACCACTCTTTGTTGAATCTTAACGATTTTGACGATTTTTTGTATATATAATACAATATTATAAATTTGTTCACTTTTGATAATTGATAGGATAATGTTTAATCTCATTCATGGTAAATAATAACTTGAAATTAAATAACATTTTTTATAAGTTGTATCATTTTTGAAGTAAGGGGAGAAGGGAACGATATTTTTGCGACAAAGCAAGTTTTAGGACAGAATTCTTTTAATCAATTATTGCATCACGCACGATTTCGTGCTACTTGATCATTATAAGATGAAATTAATTTATCTTTATTAGATCACCGTCCCCCGACCGACGGAAATCAAATAATGGAAAATCAAAGAGCCGAAGCACTATAAGACGTAAGGCAAAACCCGAGAATTATGACGCCGATCTGTCGATGGACAGTCTGAATTCCGTTGTGCCTTTGCGAATCGACAAAGACGGGAAAATTAATATCGAGAATCATGCTGAGAAATCACGGTCAGGGAATGATATGAGTCACACAAAAAAAACGGATGAAGATAGTTCTAATATCTGGTGCGGACAGGAAATTTTGTCCAAACTGTCATCATTGAGAAGCGTATGTAACAAGCAGATAATATAATCTTTCATATTGCCATATTTATATTCCTTATACACAGTCAAGGGAGAATAGGTATGAAAGAGACATGTTTAGAAAGAGCCATTTCATATTTCAACTAATTGAATATTGCCAACAATTTAAAAATATTTTCATTTGATAATAGTGTACTAAAACTATGTCGTCCATAAACATTTGGCAGTCATCGTTATGGCGTTACTGTAATGAGAGATGCAAAATTATCGTTATAAAAAATAAATTTCTTAAATTAAATTTTCAAGTCTTTTTCATATATTTGTGATTAGCTTTTAAAAAAAGTATTTTTTTATTGAATGTTACATAAGAATGTAATACATAAGAACATAGTTGCAAATTTTTTTGTTTATTTTGGTTTATCAGTATTTTATGATTAGATTTTTTACACATAATGTTATGAAAGAGAGCTGGTATTGAGAGCAATGAAAAAATCAGTTCTTTTATTGCCGCTTTGCCTGGTTCCATTATTCCATACTCAGGGATTCTTTTCAGTATAATTATACTTTTTTGGTACAATTCAGGAAATTTTAATATATCAATACTTTTTTGAAATATATCATACTGATGATCACTACATTTTCATTCACTCGGTTTCAATCATCGCGTGGCGTTAATAAGGAATTTGTAAAGGGATTTGTTTTAGGGATAAAACAAATGTACTGGTATGGTAATTATGAACATTCTGAAGAAATTCACTAAAGATGTGGCTAAACAAATCCTTGAAAAGCAATAAGAAAGGAAGAAGGGAATATATTTGTATATTAAATATATTTGTATAAAATCGAAATTTGATCACAACATAATAACAATAAAACATAATGACAATAACTGCTATGTCTGTTCGATAGATTATTCTGTAAGTAAGGAAGATTGATATCAGTGTATCAAGTTGTGCTCTGGCTGGGCTCATATTTCATATGATAATAAGGGAAATTTTTATTTCTTTTGCAATAACTGTTTTTGACTAGAAATATTATGTTTCCTATTTTTTACACATTTATTAATTTTTTCTTAAAAAAAAATAATATCTGTTAGTTAAAGGACATTTTGATTTTATTTGTGTTAAAGCTTATATAATTTAAAAGTATCCGGTTCTTCCAAATAGCTTGATAGCTTTTTCAAAACTACATTTGAAAAGAGCTGAATTTCCTGTTTATAAAAAAATAGTGATTAACGTTAATGATTAAATATTATTTTTCTAAACAAATAAAATTAAAAGATTATACCATTATAAGAATTATATCATTATAAGGATTATGCTTGACTGCCTAAAAATCATAGGTAACTTTGAGAATTTTTTTTAGGAAAACAATGAAAGTAATGAAAAATTTATTTTCAGGCTTTTATGGAACAAGTCTTTAGCTATAAAATTATATATTTTTTATCTTTTTTTTAATACAAAATGGTGACATTAGAATCGCTGTATTGGATGTCGTTTTGCTGCGATTATTAAATCAGCATTGTGTCCAATAAACACCGTTCCGTAACATTTACATATTACGGAACGATGTTCCACTGTTTTGCAATAGTTACGTCATTTTCAAATCAAAACATGTTTTAATTATATTTCGCGTAACAAAGGAAAAGGACAGGAATATACATATAACATTTACATATAAATAACGTAACATTATCACAGTTACGTAACATTTACAAAGTTTTCAGAGAATGAAAATTTATGTTATTCAAATTACATAAATGTTATGTTAACTATGCATCGAAATAGTGACAGTATGGTTATACAGTTATAGTCACTTTGCGTCAATGATATACCTGCTACGTTTTTAGTTCGTTATGCTATTCTGTAACATTTACATACCCTATGCTATGTAAATGTTCCGAAATTGCGCACAGCCTGTTTATTGAGTGGGGCTCTGAAACAAGACCTGAAACAAAAAGCCAAAAATTTTTATTTTTTACATAATAGATATTAAAGAAATACGTACGGATATTTCGAAGTAATGATTTTTATGAAAATGACAAACATTTGAAAAAAGTCCCATTTTCAACCAAAAAATTTCGTCAAAAAAAGTTATAAAAAAGTTTTTAATGCAAAATCCGTACGTATTTCTTTAGATTATACAAAAAAAAAGAATCTGTGCAAATTTCAAATAAATCGGATGAACAGTTTTTGAGACCCGTGTAACGCCAATTTGAAAATTAGTTATAGTTTCAAGAAAAACGCGTTTAAAGTTGCTTTGTGATATTTCATGTGTTTAATCGAAAATATCTTCTACATTGATGTTTGCCTCATCTTCTTTTTTTTTTGTTTGTCTGGATGATTTTCTTTTTTATCTTACAAATTTAAGTATTCCGAATTGCTTCGAACCGCTCGTCGACACTACGCTTCACTAAATTAGCTCGAAATTTGATTTAAAAGTATTAATTATTAATTTTAACTATTAGAATCTTATTTTTAAGACTATAAACTATCATTTAAGGCAAAAAATTCTATTTCTTTAGCCTCCAAAGTGACGTAACCCCTTAAAGGAGTTACCTCCAATGTCAATTATGTAAATATAGTACTTAACAGACATTTCCACCTACGACGAGGTCATTTTCAATGTAGATAATTAATAAATTTGACAAATAATTCGCAAATTTACAAAGCTGAGATATTATTATCACAATTATCGCATGATTAATATGTATTACCATATATATTAATATGAATGCCAGGGCCGCAGTTAAAGCCTCCTCTCTTCTGCTGAATATCGAAACCAATATCGCAATTGATGCTCACTACGCACGCTTAATGCACAGATCTATGTACATCCTGCTATTAAATGTTCTCAGTTGTTATGTGCTGCAGCATAGTGTGATATGGAGATATCTATTAATTTTTAAAAAATTATGATATGAAACTAACTATAGTGTGCTAGTGTTATAACTTTTGTATAGATTGATTAATTTTCGGCTAGTAAAATATTTTATGATTAATAAAAATGATGTTTAAGATTAATATCTTGACAGACACGTGCATAATCCTCGCATGTTGAGAATTTTGTTTGTTTAAACCGTGGTGCTGTTTTTTTATATGTACCATTTCTAAAATTAATCTTTTATTATATGAAAGTTCATTGTCAAGAATTTTGATATTATTCCAGTCAAAATGGATGATATTACTCCAGTCATATCATGAATCACATTTAAACGAGTCATATGAAAAATGGCTCATCAATATCAGCGATGTTAAGGAAGTACTCTTTTACAGTTAGGCGTAATTGGGCCCTTCTAACGGGGCCTGGCGGCGCCAGGGTACTTTTTTTCGAAGGCCTGGCGACGCCAGGGTATTTTTTTCGGAAGCCTGATTGACGCGGTATCAAGATACTTTCTATAATTATTTAAAACTAATTTTTTTTTATATTTGTGTAATAAGATGATAACAAGAAAAAGAAATATTTATTAAAATCTGAATTTCGACATAATAACATGGCGTAGTTAATCAGAGTCCATCATACAGGGTGTCTCAGAAATGATATACAAGTCATATTGGGAACACAAAAGGGAAACAATAGTTAAGGGGAACAAAAGGTCTTATAATATACTCAACAAAAAATAAGAAACACTTTAGAATATGCTCAAAATTGCGCAATATAAGAACATCGTAATTCGGTGAAAAATTATCGCAAACAAAAAATCAAAACAGCATTTGAAAGCTTGAAATCTCTACTTTCGAAATCGATAATTGATATTTCAATCTGATTGATTCTTTACGGAGATATACGGACACAAATTGACCCGTCAAATCTGAAAATTTTTTACAAACTTTACAAACTTTAAAGATCTATGAAGTAAATTTCACACAAAAATGCGGTTTACGGCAGTCGAAAGAGTGAATCTTTAAGCGGGGAGCACAGACTTTTGCATAACGCATAACACGTAATGCATAAGAAAATGTACCAATCGAAGTTCTCTCGAGTCTGACGGTCAGTTTTCTGCCCTCCAGCATGCTTTAAGTCCAGTCCATAAGTGCACCTGGAATATGTCTTACCATGGCATCTTTCATCGACGAGATTTAAAATGTTATCAAATGCTTCAATATCGAAGAAGACGCCCAACGCATATTCCTTAACAGTCAGCTGAGTCTTGACTCCGCTCATTAAGCCGGTTCTATATTAGTTGCAAGCCGATCGTAAATTTGTTGCGACAGCCAATATGAAGTTGATTTCAAAATGCAAGCTTCAAATTGGTTGTCGCAACAAACTTGCAATCGGCTTGCAACTAATGTAGAATCGGCTTTAGGTGATACAGAGCTGTATCCGTGGATCTGCTCTGTAGGCTGGGAGGAGTTCAGCGGCCGAAAGAGAAGGGGATTATTTTTCAGATATCTTTCAATCAGTCTCTTCAGTGTCTTCAAAATGTGAAGAATATGACTGATAGTCTCATTAAAATAGGTTTCCGATTAAAATCCGTTAAACATGTATCAAACCGATAGAATCTCATTACGTTTTGTCATTGCGCGGCTTTCTTATTCGATCTCATTGAACTCGTATTGGATAAAAAACCGAGTAAATCCCACTGCTTTTGACAAATGCGTATTTCTCATATCCTATTAATCGATCAAATTCGTTTCAACGTGCATTGTGCGAATCCCAATAAAATCCCACTAAATTTTAAAAGAAATTTTCATATTAAGACCTTTTAAAAATGGATTGTATAACCATCTATTAAATCTTATTGAAATTATATCATGGATAATTCGATTTGAACCTATTAATGCATAGGTCTATGTACGTCCTTGCTTAAAAATTCTCATTGAAACTGATTGAAAAATTTCTTATGGGTTTCCGAAATGCGCAACAGCAATCTCCGATTGATTCTCTTCTCAGAAAATCTAGGAGAATCAATTAGTAAACTCCCACCTATTACATTGTTGTGGGAGTTTACTAATTGATTCTCCTAGATTTTCTGAGAAGAGAATCAATCGGAGATTGCTGTTGCGCATTTCGGAAACCCATAAGAAATTTTTCAATCAGTTTCAATGAGAATTTTTAAGCAAGGACGTACATAGACCTATGCATTAAACGTGTATAGCAAGCATCAACTGCGCTATTGGCTTAGATATTTCACAAAAGAGAAGAGACCTTAACTGCGGCATTCGTATTAATACACATATTAATCAGGAGATAATTGCGATAATAATATCTCAGCTTTACAAATTTGCGAATAATTTTTGTCAAATTTATTAATAATCTACATTGAAAATGATCTTGTCGCAGGAAATGTCTGTTTAGTGACTATATATTTACATAATTTGGCTCGTAGCTCCTTTAATTTTACTTGTTTTTAAAAATGTTGAGTCTCTTCTTCATAATTTGAATTTAATATTTTTCTGTTAAATAGATCTTACAGATAAATGAGTTAGAGATGTACTTGAGTTTCATTTTTATTTAATTAAAAAATAGAAATATTACCATTTTGATTTTATTAGCTAAAAGAAATTAAAAATGATTATTATTTTTAAGAAGAAAAAGTAGGACCATTTGAGTTTTGCTTAAAAGAAATTATACAACATTAGTGTTTCAACGAAATGTATTTTTTATTTATAATTGGCGCAATTTAAAGATTTCACATATTTTTTCTTTAAATTATTATTACTTTGATAGTTTGGAATAAATGGGTTTGTGTGTAATAATGGGTTTGTGTGTGTGTGGAATAGAAAATTTTTTTTCTTCAAGTAGCGCACATACAAGCGCGTACACTTGGTGTCTTTTTTATATATTTTTGTTTCATTTTACAAGAAACCAAGCTATAAAAAAGATTTCTCTTAATTATTATATAAACTTATTATGTTTTTTAAAAAATTAAGAAATTAAATAATTAAAAGAAGAGGGGAGGCCAGTGGATTTTTGTAATGCTATTTACCTAAGTTTAGAACCTAATTTAAGTATCTCATCTCAACTTAATATTAGATTTCCTTCGAGTATTAATATATTTATCATGTCGTCTCTATAATCGTAACAATATTAAAAGTAATTGAAAGTTCTTCAATCGATGAAACATGGATATATATTGCTGAATATCAAATCTGCTGTTGTAATTATTTTAGTTAAATGCTTAACTGTAAAAGTTAACTGAATCTTTTTAATGTTGTCGCATCTATTTCCTTCATGCTCAATTGCTCGATACTTCGCCAACTTCGCACAGAGAGAGAGAGAGAGAGAGAAAGAGAGAGAGAGAGATCGCAATTTATTAGCAAAATATTATAACAAAAATATTATTTACAGTTAGCCAAAAAAATATTTTCACGAACATCTTTTTGACAAAAAAAAAACAATCAAAATTATTAAAGATAATGTAAGATATTTTTATTAAATTATATACTGTTTTTCAACAATCTGTCTTTAATAAACATAATATTTTTTCGTTTTGCGAATGATCTGAAA
>JAANIC010003518.1:399968-410170 GCA_017607545.1 Acromyrmex charruanus | reverse complement strand
ATATAAAATACTAAAAAATGTAAAATACTAAAATCGACTTCAAGTTGACTAAAAAAAATCGACTATCAGTCATCAAACTGTCACGCGTGCTGCGTGGATAATTTCTGTGTAGTTTACTACATCAAAACAGATTGTACTTGTATATTTTCAAATAACATTTTATTGATGTCATTGATAATTTGCATTATCGATAAATCTTGATCGTTTATCGATAATTATCGATATTATCATCGTTAAGCATAAACTCTAAAATGAGTATACTTAAGTTAAAAAGCGATTATATTTGTTTAACATCAGATTAAATACTTTAATTCATAATTTTGAAAAAAAATTTGGCTCTTTCATATCCACTCTCCCTTATATTAAAAAAGTAATTACTTAAAAAGTCATTATTTTTAATATAACTGTGTGTAATTTTTAAATTTTATGAAGTAATATAATAGTTATTACAAAATATTTCACTGTATATATTTAATTTCTACACCGGTAAAAAATTTTTAAAATAAAAACATACGAGTAAAAGTCAAAGTTATTAAGTTACAAGTTTACTAAATTTTTAGAAAAACATAGTAAAACACATTTTTTTTTATCGATTCATTTTTATTTCTCAACACAGTCTCCTTTCAGCTCGATACACTTGATCCAACGATTCTTCAACTTTTTCAAGCCGTCCGAATAATATGATTTGTCTAACCCTTCAAAATAAGCCTCTGTTTCGATGATGAGCTACTCTCTGGTGATGAATCTCTTTTTTCCGAACCATTTCTTCAGGTTTGGAAACAGGAAATAGTCGCAAGGAGCTAAATCTGGCAAATATGCTGGATGGGGAAACAATTCGTAGCGGAATTCGTTGAATTTGTCATCGCTACCGGAATCGGTGTGAACACATGCATTGTCTTGATGGAAGAGCACTTTCTTCTTCGGGAAATGGGGACGTTTTTTCTTTAAAATATTGTTGAAACGATCCAATAAGACTGCGTAATCGCCATTGATCGTTTGCTTCGACGGAAGATAATCGATATGAATTATACCGCGTCCCAAAAAAACTGTGACTATTACCTTTATTAGAATTTATTATTAGAAAATAATTTATTATTAGAGAAAGCGCACGTACAGTACATCAAGAAAGCATGTACAGCGTCTGCACAGAACCATCAAATCCTCTCCTTGAACGTCGCGTATCACTTCTTAAATTTTATGATCATGGACTCGTAAAAATCGTCCGCGACTTGACCGTTAAAAAGTATCTTGGCGCCGGTCTTACACTCTCACATAACATATTTATTATTATTTTAGCTGCGATGTCCGAAGGGCACAGACTCGATCTTTTGATCCCGCCGCTCACGCACGTGCATAAATTTTTAGTTTATCGACATTTACGAGGAGATACTGGATTCATCGCTTTAGTTTTTAACGTAAGAAAAGAAAATTTTTAATCCTTTCTAGGCTGTAACGGCTCAATTTGTTCATTACTCGCAGCTGTCTCTATATTTCAACGAACTCCAGATCTCCACGAAAGAAAAGAATGGGAGTCTGCTGTACATAACAGGAATATTGTAAACCTTTACTAGAAAATTGGTTAGAGTACGCGGCGAAGTTGTACCGTTGTTCGTGAGAACAATCACAACATACATATTATCATGCCGGCATCTTGCCGACACGTAGTGTGTTAAAGAACGCGTTGCCAAAGCAATTAGCCGTTCAAGTTTTTAACAAGAACTTCAGATTTGGATATAAGTCATTGCCATGGACGTGTTTCTCCATTATTATTTATCATTCGCTGTGCTATTATTTATGTTCTATGTTCTGTATTTTCTTTCCCCTTGTTAATAAACATTTCTTATTCTTCCTTTTACACTCGTGTTCTTTATTTCTGCGGTTTGAGAGTGCGTGAAAGCGTCTACGAAACGACTTCGCGAATCGATCGCACGAGCGCAACAATATATAAACAGATTATATGAGAAAAGAAAAACGTATTTAATGTACAAATATGTGTATACGTCTATAAATTATGTTTTTATATAAAAAATTTTTTACTGGATCGATACATTTTAATCCAAAATAAAACTTTGGATTCTTTTTAAGATTGAATTATGCATTGTTGATGGACGTTAGGAAGAGTTTCAATATTCCTCAAGATGCATTTATTTTTCTTTTTCAGGGACTTCTGATGAAGCAGATCGAGTGGGATTCCGAGCGATGTCTGGTCTCACCCACTGCATCCGAAATCTTTTAAATGCCTACAGGATTTTCTTATCATTAAAACATCATTCTGTTTTCCTTTTCATTTGCATAGAAAGTGAGATAAAAATCGAGTAAAATGCGAAAGGGATCGAGGAACATTTGTTTCTTTCAGCATACGATAAAATGAATATTCAAGCTTCTTTTTTGCATTACAGATTTAGATAATGGCTTTCCAATTGGACGATTTACTGAAGGATGATAAAAAAGATGCGAATTTGATACCCGATCTAAGTAAAGCAACTTGCAATTCTTACGAGGAATTCCGGCGACTCAAGGAAAATTGTCTGGAGTTTAAGATCAAACCAGAAAAGGTTTCAATAACAAACATCTAATAATAATATACTACAAATTTCATAGGTGCCAAAGAATTTGCGAGTTATTGCCGTGTCGTGATTCATTGCTAATGTCAACATTTCGTGAATATTGCCATTCTTTTCATCAGGGTAATCCAGGTAACAAAACATTCCTTGGCATGAGAAAAAAAATAGATGCTTATCATAAGTTTCTCTTCAATTATCATCCTGCTGTTACCAGGGAAATAATAATTTCGTTTAGGGCAATCTAGAGGCATTATACGAACAATGATAGTTTGTGTAAACGAGCGGAAATGCTGTAGCAAACTTATTATCATAAATGTTACTACAATCTGTTGGAAATTGTTTTCATAAAATATTTAATCTACATTTCTGTCAATCGAAATGAAGCATCGTCGAGCAGTATACAGTACTGCCACCAGAGAGATGCATCGAGTTAAATTCCTCGATTTTAAAAAACGATATAGAATAGAATAAAAAATGCAGTATTAAAAGATTTTTCAGCTGTGCTTTAATGAAATAATGTTTTTAAGTGAGTCCCAAGGGCTCTAAAATGAAAGCATAATACTTTTTTTTAAATGTTTACCAAGTAAATAAAGTCTCCTCATACTTGAAAATATTATCACGCTTGTTATGCTTATCGAGGACTTCGATCACATTTCGTTTACATTCGGAGAGCTAGACAACGCTAGTCCAATTAAAATTATCTTATATGCGACGCTACATTCTACGACATTTGTAAAACTTGCCTGCGATGTTAGAGACGATGCAGCTTTAGTTTTAGAAATATTTCTATAACGTTGCAAAAACAAGAAATGATCCGCTTGATTTATGTTTAATTTACAACTCAAATTTTAACATTTTTGTAACGTGAATTTGGACCCTTCAAATTTTTATTTAATCTTAAAACTTACTTTTAAGAAAAATATAAAAGAAAATGTTTCTTCAATGTGATGTTGTAATTGTAAAATAATTTTCTAAATTTTAAGGCAAGTCTTCATTATTCATAAGGAAACTTAGTTGCCTTCAAAAAAATCGTTCCAT
Source organism: Acromyrmex charruanus (assembly GCA_017607545.1). Taxonomy (NCBI): domain Eukaryota; kingdom Metazoa; phylum Arthropoda; class Insecta; order Hymenoptera; family Formicidae; genus Acromyrmex; species Acromyrmex charruanus. The sequence continues at coordinate 406,568 of JAANIC010003518.1, read as the reverse complement.
TAGAACAGGAATAAAAATTTCATAATGTTGTGCCTTTTATTTTATTCGTGGATGGATTTTAATTACAAGAAAATGCAATACCACTTCTATTTAAAGACGGGACTACGTACTGTTCATGAGTAAAACATTGTATATGTAACGTTGAAACAATGTTTTTATAAGTTGCAAGGAAAATGTTTTACACAAAACGTTATTCTCACATCATAAAACGTTTCTTTTATGACCTTCCAAATGCATTTAAGGCAAAAATGCAATGTTTCTGACACGTTCTATAAAATAACGCAAATAAAACATTACTTTCAAATTTACAGAATCTTTTATGAATCCATACATATGAAACGTCACAAATTTGCTAAGTACAATCAAAATGTAAGAGTTCTGAGCTTTTTTTTGTAAAATTCAATCTTTATTTATTATAATCGTACGGAAATGGCTTGCTGCGTAACGCCAAGCTGTTCTGCAAGCTCATTTTCAGTTTGCGCAGAGTTTATATCCAGCAGTGCTTGCAATTCGTCCGTTTCAATCTTTTCAGGGCGTCCAGCACGCGATTCATCTTTAAGACTGAAATCTCCTTGGCGAAACTTTTGAAACCACCTTTTGCATGTTGCATGACTTACAGCGTTCTCTCCATATGCAGCACAAATCATTTCAGTGGCTTCAGCAGCATTTTTCTTCAGATGAAACGCGAAGTGGATGGAAAATCGAATATGCTCTTTTGTTATTGCCATCGTGAACACTACTGATTTTTGAGGTTATGTGCATCAAACGCCAAACCGTATCGCATTTCAGGAGGTTAAATGTTACTGTTTTAAAACCCTAAAAGGGCGGGAGGATATATAAAATTTAAATTGTTATTTCGGTTGTATCAAATCTAAAGCTCAGAACTTTTTTGTACACCTAATACAATCAAAATGTAAAATTCCTTGAGGGTTTCATGTTTAATGAGAAAAGATATTACACGAAACACTATATAGGGTGATTAAAAAAAAAACGTTTGTCCTTAAAGTGTCATATTTCTGCCTTAATTCTAAAACAATTTTTTCTTTGCGAAAATTTTGTCTGAAATTTAGTTTTCAAATTACAAGAAGAAATAGCGTATCACAGGCCACGTAGAGGAAATGAGGAACGGCGCTTATAGTTAGACACGAGCGCTTTACCATACGTGCGGGGCGCATGCCGATCGAACGCATTCACACGTTTATAAAAACACGTTTCTTCCTACTTTTCCTCTCTACTACATTATCTCTTTGTCTTTCACATACTTTAAATATGCGAATTTCGTTAAATTATAAATTAGAATGATGAAATTAAAATGAATATAAACCCTTTGAGTACCAAATTGTTTTTTAATTACATTGATAAAATTGTTAGAGAAATGTAGTAAAACAGCGAAATTAGACAATTACGTGCGATAAGAACGTAATTAAAAATATTGACATACAAATCAAACAATTATTTCAGTACAAATTCTAAGAGCGTTTCTTACAATTCGATGTACCGAAAACTTGTTAGAGAGTTAATTGTATGTCAATAGGCGTTACAATACTTGTCACACGCAATTATTGTCCAATTTCTCACTTTTACAAAACTCTCTCTAACAATTTTATCTGCGCTATCCGCGCTCGTAGCATTTATTACATATTTATTACATGAAAAATTACAAACGTGATCGCTTCTTAGCAAAAAATTGTAAATATTTAAAACAAAGATGTAATACACTTTAAAAACTTATTATTATCTTAATTATAAAATTGTTATTACCTTGTAGATGTTCAATGATTCCATTTTGCTCTAATTTCTTGAAACAGTCGGAGGAATAAATTTAGATGCATCGTAAAAGTTTTCGACACAATGGTTTACTGTAATTCATCTTCTTCACTCAAATATTAAATGTCTTTTAAATACATAGATATCAAATCGCACGTTGATTCTCACAATGAGATTCTTCTTTTATAAATTGTCAACATATTGACACTTCGATTGCATTCACTTGATAAAACGAGGAATTTATTAACCTATTTATTAATTAATCACTGACAATTACAAACGATTAATTATTCAGCGATTGAAAATCACACGAAGGAAGAAACACATCTATAAGTCCGTATACAACATAACGTGTGTTTACGTGCAGCAACCAGCTGACTGATTTTCTTGGTTATGGGTGCAGTGAGTGCAGTTCATACATCACTAAAGCGCTGCCAAAAATACATAAATCTGATGTCTTTCTCAGACCATTGTTAGTGCCATAAAATCCTCTGTATATGACCTCTGTCGTTTCCTAACTCGTAAATTACTACCTTTAATAGAAAGGACTAAATCGCATATCACAAGTTCGATAGATTTTGTACGAAAAATCCAAAAATCGTCTAATCATGATATCAATAATTGATGCCAAGTTAAATCTCATATCAAATTAAATAATATACAATCCATAATTGTATTATCTTGTTCATTCAAGTATTACCACAAAAAGTTAAAGAAGTAAACACTTGGCACTGTTAGATCACAATTTTATATATAATATATAAAAAATTATGCATAATTGTGTATGAGCAATTTTTTTTACATTTTTCCAAACTTGTTTTTTTTACATAAACAATGCGAAAATTATCCCTTTAATTACTTTTAATGTTTTCACATTACTGTTATTATTTTTATTACACTAAAAATAATTTTACAAAAGAAAAAAAGATGTATGAACATGTATGGATATATTTCGTATATGATTATACATATTTATGAATATTTATATATATTTATACATATTTATGCATGAAACATTTTTTATCGGGTATCTTTTCTCAATCTATATAGTTTTTTGTACTTTTAAAAAATTTTTTTTTTCGCTAGGATGAGTTATAAACAAATGGAGATCGAGATCGAATAGATTGCTTTGTCATTATTTCCTAACTTAAGCCTGCGGCACACGATGCTTGTTTTCCTACTGGATAGCAAGTTGGATTAGAACCCTACCACCATATTGGCTGCTATATTGTATCAGTATCAGTATTGCAACCAATACGGTGGAAAGACTTTAATCCAGCTAACAATCCAGTAGGAAAAAGCATCGTATGCCGCAGATTTTGATTAACAAATACCAGTGTATAATCATTTGATCTCTTTTTGTTACTCAATATTAAGTTACGTGAACAAATGGAGATTGATGACGAATAAATCGCTTTTTATTATCATTTCTTAGCTGAAATATTAATGTATAACACTAATTAACAAATATTAGTGTATAATTTCGTTTATTATGCACCGCTAGCACTTATTCCATCAATACGCTAACACATTTTCGCGCCAAAACGTCCAACAATATATTCTGACTGGACGACTAGTACACTCTCGCGCCGAAACGTCCAACAATACATACCAGCTAAAAGACGATGATGAACCACTGAAATATAACACTACTGGAACGAGCGCTGGTGCTAGTTTCATGATCCGACAAAGAGCGTTTCAAATGATATCTTTAATTTTTTCNGAAATATAACACTACTGGAACGAGCGCTGGTGCTAGTTTCATGATCCGACTTTAATTTTTTATAACCTATACCACCGACGAGATACTATTAAAGACGGTCGGCGCTTATGGAAGTTCGCATGGCTGTTAAAATTTAAGTAATTAAAACTCATGCACCGAAAGATTTTATATTACAATTATTATATTTTATATTTAATTGCAAATTTGATATGCAAGTATATAGGATGTCTTAGAAATAAGGTAAGAGCCGCATTGAGGCGTAGAATGGGTCAAGGAAAACAAAAAAGTCTGATACCATTTTGAGATATTCGCTGTAGTTTTCGAATTGAAAAAGGAAACGTATAAGTCAATGCACAATGAAGCCGCGCTGTGCGAATTCGTAGCACAACCCATCGCGCCTCACTCGACAGCGATGACGTAAGAGATAAAAAACAAGAAATAGGAAACAAAGAGCTCACTACCGTGTCTCCTGATATGGAAGACTGCTCTCTTGATAAGCCAAAAAGATCCCCCTCCTCCTTCCTCAACATACCCTCGCCCTCCCGGGAGAACAACTCAGTGTCAGAGTGCGCTCCTCGCCCTGGATGAGTTAGTGAACAGCAAGATTCATAAAACGTTAGCATTTATAGCAACGGATAAAAACACGTCGATAACCCGCAAACCTTCTGGTATTTTGGATAAATTTCAGAAATTTTCAGAGTATGTATTTATAAAATTTCTCAAACTTTTATACAAATTAGAACACTTCAAAAATGACAAGGAAGTTTACATCTTTTTTTAAAACTCTTCACATATGTAAATTCTGAAAAATGTTGAGAATTCTCATTATGTCATTACTCATTAGATCACTCATTACATGTGATAAAATTTTAAAAATCTAAAAAAGTTTAAAGTATTTTTTTTTAATTATAAAATAAGATATCTAAAAATCTTAGAATATGTAGTCTAAATCTACCCAGTAAACAAGAATGGATTGAAATGAATTGAAATGAATTTAGATTTTCAGAAATATGGATTCACGAATGTTAAAATAAATCATGCTTTTCAATCCTGAATGCATTTTTGTTTGCAAGTTGCTTGAAGTATATCTCTATCCTTTTTAATCTAAAAATAACTTATCATATAGGTCATAGCCTAAGCGCACGGTGTAAACGTAGCCTATTCAGGGAATGGAAAGTTACTTTTTAAAAGTAACAAGTTATCGTTACTACCCAGCAAACACAAATATAAAACTATACTATTATATTGCTTCTATATAACGGAATATAATAGATAATATAAATATAACATGTAACTTGAGATGTTATACAGTGCCCGCCAAAAGTTCCGAGCCGGCTGAACATCTCAAAAATGCATTTTTGAGAAAAATGTTTTAGACAAAAATTATAGAGTTTAAAAAAATTTATAATGATCCTATCAGTTTGACTTTGAGTAGCGTCGCCAAGGTTAGGTCAAGGTCACATCAATTTTTTTTAATGAAACACCCTAGTTTTGTTTTCAGAATCTAATAGCTGTCGAGAGCTTTCTAAAACGCTATAAGAAAATATTTTTTCATTAAGTATTTTTTGAGTTATGATGCTGGAAAGTTACAGTACCGCATTAGCATTACCCAAGGTGTCCGACTGACAGCTAAAACCTCTTGAATGTTGTTCAGAATCATGTCCTAGGTATCATTTGTCAAGATCAAGGTTATTGGTGATTATTCCTCTTATTTTCATTTTTTCACTAAAAATTCATTTTTACGTAAAAATTAAAATAATAGATTTCATTTTGAGTTTTTTTTTTCATATACTCTCGAATTTTTATCTAATAAGATTACGATTTTACTGCCGAGAATTTACAACGATGAGATTGTTTATTAAGTTATTAACTGACAACTTTATAATACAGAACATGAAGAATACTGTTGACTACATAGATTTCCGACAATTTTACAATTGTATTTACTGTAACATTGAAAATGACCCGATCGGTGTCGAGACGTATGTAACTATTTTCATTTTCATGTGTTAAATTAAAAAATTTTTTGTTATATGACCGGCTCTTAGCCTTTCATTTATTCTAAATTGATTTATATTTATGTTAATCAAATATCTTGGAATTATATTTTATTTTCAGTTACGAGGGATGTTCAAAAAGTAAGCCTCCCTGCTCCGGGAAAAAAGCAAAACACAATTTCTAGGCCAAAGCAACACATGCATTCATTGTTCGACTCATAAACCACCCCTCCACATAGTCCCCTTGGACCTGAACACATCCTCCACATCTGTTCTGAAGCCCCGACAAACCCAGCCCACAAAAATCCGTGCCCTGTTTTTTAAAGAACAACCTAACAAAGTCTTTCACTTCATCATTTGAATTGAACTTTTGAAGTGACTTTTATCTTTTTCCTAAGTTAAAGGAAGGTTTGGGTGGCCATCACTTCAATTCAAATGATGAAGTGAAAGACTTTGTTAAATTNATGAAGTGAAAGACCCCGCCAAATCACTCCTTAAAAAACAGGGCACGGACCCTTACAAACCAGGTTTGTCAAAGCTTCAGAACAGACACAAAAAATGCACTCAAGTCCAAGGGGACTATGTAGAAAAACAGTTCATAAGTCAAACAATAAACACATATGNATAAAAAATGTATTCAAGTCCAAGGGGACTATGTAGAAAAATAGTTTATAAGTCAAACAATAAATACATATGTTACTTTAACCTAAAAATTGTGTTTTGCTTTTTTCCCGGAGCAGGGAAACTTACTTTTTGAACACCCCTTGTATTAGTGATTTTCATGAAAAGGAAAAATTTTATAAAAAAAGAAAGGGAAAAGATGAAGAAATAGAAAAGGAATGGTCTGAAAAAATATAAAAAAAAAAGAGAAGGAAAAAGAAAGGAAAAGAGATGTAAAAGAAAGACGTTATGTGGAACAAAATATTAGTATCTCTCGATTATATTTTTTCTTATTAATATTTTTCATGGAAAGGATTCATAGAAAAGAGAGAAAGAGGAAAAGAAAGGAGAAAGGAAAAGCAAGGAAAAAGAAAAGAAAAGAAAAAGGAAAACGAAGAAAAAGATATATGAAAGGAAGCATAACGTAATATACATATATATATATATATATAT
>JAANIC010003518.1:387255-399931 GCA_017607545.1 Acromyrmex charruanus | reverse complement strand
ATTTCTATATATATATATATATATACATATAATATCTATGAATAGTACTTCATTCTCAGTTATTATTGGAAAGAAAGGATTTATAGAAAAGAAAAGGTTGAAAAGAAAGAAAAGGAAAGAAATAACAAAAAAGAAAAGGAAAAAGAATAAGAAGGAAAATAAAATGAAAGAAAAGAAATCTGAAACGAAGCATAACGTGTTATTATGTAGAGCAAAATATTAATATTTAAATTATATTTGTGTGTATAAAGAACTTATGAAAGAATTGAAATGGGAAAAGAAAAGGAAAATCATAATATTTATCTCAGTATCTTTGTATCATTTTATTCTTAGTTATAATTAGCTTTTATGAAAAGGAAAGAATTCATAGAAAGGAGAATACATAAAGAAAGAAAAAGTAAACGGAAAGAAAGAAAGATTATGAAAATAATAGAATAGATGACGTTAGAATAGATGACGTTTTTATATGACGTTTATTTTTAAATAAAATAATGTCATTCACATATATCATATACATATGTATATATTTGAACGGAATGTGAATAATCTTAAAAATAATCTTAAAAATGTAATATTCTATAATGTGATAAAAATTTATTTATTATTAAAACGTACAAGAAGATACATCAATATATGTTATATATTAATGTCTTTTGTTATAATTTCATTATATAATTATGAAATTAAGACATATATTTTCATTACTCATGTTATTATAATCTTAAATGTCATTTAATTAAATGACAATGAATTAAAGATTTGGTGCTATTGTATTCTTCAAAGAATTGTAATTTAACTGTTAGCACCTTCTAACTTTCACAATATTTTAATCATAATTTTAATAAACAAATTCCAATAAAGATCTTTATTGGATATAATCTTTCCTGTCAATCCTTAAAGATAATATCACTTAGATTTTATTTTTTAATTTAGTATAACAATTTTTTGTCAAATGAATATTAATAAAGCTAATACTCTGTGTGTGCTTAAGTTTAACTTTTTTATTTCATACAAATTTCAAAACTACGTCTTTTTATAATATTAAAAGAACTACTACTAAGAGAAGGTGGTATTAGACACTCCCAGTTACATTTTACACAATAACTTTGTTAATAATAAACATTTAAGTTTAAAATTTGACAATTACATTCGTTAAAATGTTGTTGAATCAATTCTGAACTCAAAATTACAAAATATTGATTACTTAGGATACTATCATGGTGGAATTAAAAAGGTAAATCACGTATAATGGTGGAAGACCCGTTACATGATCTGAGATCTCGACCAATCAGAAATTGAGCTTATTTATAGTGTGAACGAGTTATATGCATCTCTACAAATTAGCTCAAAATTTGATTGGCTGACAGATCTTCTCATTATTTTCAACCTACTGCGCATACATTCACCTTTCTAATTCCATTATGGATACTATTAATAAAAATGTGGCAACATTGCATGACTCGAAGAAAAAATGGGTGCTAATGTGGCCTTCCATAAAAATAGCCTTAAAATATTTGTTTTGTTTAGAAAACAGTAACAAAATTAACAAAAAATAAAACATTTTAAAATATGCAAATAAATATATATACATTAACATAACTTTTACATATAAGCTCAGTACTAAAAATCTTAGTACTAAAAATAGTACACATAATATAAACTATAGATTAACAGTAGAGCTACAATCGATTATGAAATAATTATTTTGATATGAAAACCTCAAAAAAGAGGTCGTGAGTAATTAATATTCATAAAGGGTCATTACATTAGCAAAATGCTATGCTATTGTTTAAATTTGCATAACTCAAAATATAATCAAATAAAATGTTAAATAACAAATAACACACTCAAAAATACATATATTAATGTGATAATACGCTTAAGTTTAAGAAAAAAAAGAGGAAGTAGATGTAATTAAATGCTAAAATGTAATTCAGAAATGTTTCGAAATATTTGAAAATAAAAATGCTAATTATAAATGCTGGTGATTGAGTATTGATAGATATATATTAACGTCATAGTGTAATAGCGAGCTATTGAACAAATAATTCCATAAGTAATCATTAGGATTCGCTATATAATAGCGAAAATATTAAGAGAGGAATCACAAAAAAATTGTAATCTAACCGAATAAGACAAGACTGCATTGTACGAGTAGGAATTTAGAAGATTGATGAATTTGTAAGTTTATTGTCCACTGAAGATGGTTCTGTGAGAACCGAAACGTCTGGAATTTATATTGTAATATATAAATATATAATTATTTGAGTACCTACATCATGCTAGACTCTTTGCTAGCCTTGAAATTTATAATTCGTTGAGCTTTTGGAAAGTTAAATTTTAATTTATATTTTAAAACTTATATGTAAAAGTTTATAAGNCAAAACGCCAATATCATGAGGCAATTGATAGTCGTTCTTACTACACAGACTGATAACCTCTTTCAAACCATTTACCGAAACTTGGCCTTTTTTAACATCGTCGCAAAATGACATCAGTTTATGATCAATGATATCAGACGGTGATGACTGCGGCACCGTTGTACTATATGTCCTTTCCACTGCGATGTAAATGCCGGGTCGCGGATTCCGAGGATGCACGTATTCGAGAACATAACCTCCGTATTGCGGCGAACGACTAGTTATCCCGCATCGCGACAAATGCAGCTGCGAGCGGATGATGAGTGTCAAATATTTTCTCAAATATAATATCTTATCGGCCTCGATCATCGTCAGATGTTCGTCAGCGTCAACGGATAGAAAGATACGATGGAAAACGCGCAAACCAGCGCAAACGCAAACAAGGCGTGATTACACAAACAAGGCACCAGGCAGCCCGCACCAGCACATCACCTATCATATCGCGGCTCTCTTGGTGATGATGGTGGAATGGAAGGGTCTGAGCATAAGAATTGTCGTAACACTTACTTAGACTTATTTAAATTGTAGACGCAAGTAAGGAACTCCGCACAATAAAAGGAACAGGGAACAGAGAATGAGAATTTCAACCTATCAGAAACTGTGTATTCCACAATACATTATTTCTGATAGGTTGAAATTCTTGTTCTCTGTTCTCTGTTTCTTTTATTGTGCGAAGCCCCTTATTCTGATCGCGGTGCGAGATTAGGTTATTTGATTCTTACCTAATGTCATCTTATAGTAATGTAAAATTGTTTATATTTCATTATATCTGTTAAATGATGATATTTTTATTATATCTATGTATATCTATGTATATATTAGGGGTTTGCATTAAAAGTTACTGTTTTTTCTTTGTATTTGAGCACTTATTTCAATAACAAAATATATGAATACCCAATCAAAGTATTTTCCCTCGGAAGCTATGACTTTTTGCCACTTTTCAGGCAAAAGTTGAAAGTTCCACGACGAAAGAATGGTCTGTCTTTTGAGTCAATCTATTCAGCAACCCAATTTTCGACTTCGCTATAATTATGGAAGTGTATATCTTCCAGAGCATGTTGCATCGATCGGAACAGATGATAATCGCTTGGTGCTAAGTCCGGAGAATACGCTGGGTGCGGGAGAACCTCCCATTCGAGATCCATCAATGTTTGTTTCACGGCTATAGCAACATGCGGCCGAGCGTTATCATGGAGTAAAATCACCTTTCGACGATTTGATGCAATTGATGGTCGTTTTTGCATCAAATTATCATTCAAACGTTTCAATTGTTGTCGATAACGCTCGGCGGTGATTGTTTCGTTCGGTTTAAGCAGCTCATAATACACGACACCCTCCATATCCCACCAAATACAGAGCATTGCTTTGTGACCGTGGATATTTCGCTTTGGAGTCGATATTGATGGTTGGCCAGGATCAACCCATGATTTTTTGCATTTTGGGTTATTGAAAAAGATCCATTTTTCATCGCCGGTCATGATACGCCACAAGAAACTCTTCTTGTTATGCTTTGCAAGCAAAGAAATTGAGATGTTTAAACGGTTGACAATGGCATTTTCGGTCAATTCATGTGGCTGCCATTTTCCTTCTTTCTGAATCTTTCCCATAGCTTGTAAACGTCGTAAAATAATTGATTTATCGACTTTGAGTTGTTGAGATAATTCTTTGAGTGTTTGAGCTGGATTTTCTTCTAATAGAGCTTGCAGTTGTTCATCTTCGAATTTTTTCGGTTGACCTGTTCGTTGTTTGTCATGAACGTCACAATCACCTTTTGAATCGCCGAAACCAGTTTCTACATACTGTTTCCGATGGAGCAGATGCACCATAAATTTCCACAAGCAATCAACGAGTTTCAGCTGCACTTTTTTTCAAATCAAAATAGTGTAGAAGTACACATCGGAAAAACAATTATCACGTTCCATTGTAATTCAGTTATAGAACAGCACATATGTAAACAAGGATGACATCTGTTGATTGAATTTTAGTAGGAAATGTTCACACTTCAAAATGATATAAGTAGCAGATGTCTCTGACCATAGCATACGCAGCTACTGCCATCTAAACGTGAACAGCACCTTTTAATGCAAACCCCTAATATTTCGTGCGTTGGATTAACTAGTTATAATTGAAGTAGACAATAAATAATATACTTATCAATTAAAGAAGCGGGTAACGCGCAAAAGATTCATAATCCAGAGGTCCCGGATTCGAATCCCACTTTTTAATATTAATTTCTCAGTCAGAAATGATAATGGAATCGACATCGAATCGAAAGCATCAAATCGACGTCGATGTCGATTCTATTATTCATTTCTGACTGGAATTGAAGTTAATTTCAAATATAATTATTATAAATGTTTTGAGAATAAAATTTAAAAGTCTTAAATATGAATGATTTTTTTTCGAATATTAAACTAGTATCAGCTCCGATCCAATCCATTTCAATCCATTTTCATAAATTTAAAATACACATTCAAAAAATTTTAATTCATTTTAATCCATTCTCGTTTACTGGGTATTTCAGAATTCATATTATATGAAAAAAAAAGATGTAGACTTTCTAAGTATTTCTGAAAAGTTCTAAGATATTCTAGAGATATAATAAAATATAAGATATAATAAAAATTCTTATTAGGGATATGTTGAATATTATGCCCATCATGAGGGCATAATACTTATAATTATGAGATTCTAATTGGAAAAAAATTATAGGCAAAAAAAGAGGACACGAAGGTTCGCGACAAAGAATTTTCTTGCAAAGCGACTAAAAAGGAACTCAAAAACATCGGCAGGGAATGGGCTTACGGAGATCCAATTCCACCAGATATGAGAGGATTGGATCTGCAGGAGCTGCAACAAGTCGCTATCGATTGGCGAATGCTGACTCCAATCAGACCAAAACTTCGCCAAGATGAAGAGATGTTCTCGAGATTGGTAAAGATCTACTCTTACACACAATTAATTTGTGAATTTTTTAACATTATTTTATATTATAAAATTATAAAAACTAAATTTTATCTCTTTAATCTCTTCGTTCTTCAAGGTGGAGATGGGTAAATTAGAGGCGAAGACTATAGCGAAAGAACGCCGCTCGCCAACGAGCCCTATTAGACGAAGTAAAAATCGTGCAGGAATAATTGAAAGCAGCGTGAAAACCTGCAAAGAATGTGGCGAGGAGTATTGTTTCGGTGAATTTTGTGGGGACGTTCTCTATGATTCCTTCACACGAGTGACGATCACTACCCAACAGTCGAAGATTAAAATATCGGCGAATGCCGAAGCCATAATCGCCAACATGGATCGTAAGAAAAGGAAAAGAAAAAAAGGAAGGAAAAGAGTTAAAAGCAAAAACAGAACGTCCAAGAAATCCGCCAGGTTACTGGTCAACAACAAGACAAGAAGATCAATAACGGAATCTGAAAGCAAAATTGTTAAAGCAAGAAATAACGGAGAACAAGGAGAGAAATCGGTAAAACAATTTAAAAGAAAATGTAGCAAATACACTAAAAAAGGCCATTTACGGAAATAAAAATAATTATGATATTAGACTATGGTTTTGTAGTCAAAATCTGATCGAGTTTGCTGCCAATTTGCACGCTAACATTTTGCTATCAGGGTAAGATAGGAATAATTGGGAAAGAGCTATAGAAATTACAAATTTTCAAAAGGAATTTACTTATATGTATATTGTATTTATATAATATGTAATCCTTATTGTAAGTTTCGATGAATATATAAAGAAAAATGTTAATCTAGTGAAACTGCAACTAAATATATGTGGCATACAATTTGCCATTTTATTTATCCAAACATAGTTGGATAAGATACAAATAAATTGAATAGATAAGGATTGTACAAGTAAAACACTTACTTAAGTATTTCTAATAATATATAAAAAGTTATCCGCAAAATAAATGAAAGATACATTCGCTCAATTAATAAAAGAAAAAATGAATTAAAAATTCTTATATATATATTATTACCGGTCTATATATTCCGTCTTCAAATACCAAAATATATTAAATAAATATACCTACATATTGGATAGGCGCAATAAATGCTCCTTATTAAATGCTGAAAAAATATAACTTTTATTCAGTATGTCTCTCTCTCTCTCTCTCTCTCTTTCTCTCTCTCTTTCTCCCCTCCCCCTCTCTTTCTCTCTTCATTTTTATCAAACTTGTTTTAAAACTCATTCCGCTCGCACACACATTTTCCATAAATATCACAACCGAAAAGCATATTTTCGCGAGAAATGTTCTGTTCGCCGAGCGAGATAAATGCGAAAATATATATTTATGTGTACATACGTATCTTTTAAATCTCACACAAATATATATGTGTATAATCTAATTTCCAGATGAGAGAGAAGCGCACAATCATGTGCGATTCGCAAAAACAGAATATTTCTCGTTAGTACTATCTTCGATCCCATTAGTTTCGTACGCAAGTATTTCGTCTGTGTCACATTTTCTTGGTTTGCCTTAATATTAACATAAGTTAATGATAAAATTTAAGTTAATTGAAACACACGTATTTTAAGTGACGTATGTTTCTTTTATATTGTATGATGTATGTGTGCGCACACATACATACCCACATACACATGTATATATATATATATATATATATATATGTATACACATAAAATGAGGATTTATCAGAGTAATTTGATTATTTTTTTTAGATGTTACGTCTGATCATCTGCGTTTGACTCTCGTTAGCTTTGATTTATGTTAGTTGTATGTATATTCTGATGTATAAAAAAGCATATATCACTAATATTTGATCATAAAAAAACATATCTCTTTTTATTAAACGTAGAAAAAAGAGGACATCAGTACACCTTTTTGTTATACGTAACAAAAAGAGATGAAGTAGCTACACACGTATGTGAATATGAATTAGAAATATATTTTATATTTTGTAATGTGTGTACACATCATAATGCACATAAAATATAATTCTAATATTCACTAATGTGTCTATATTATATCTGCATGAAAAGCTAAGTATGATTAACTTCTATCTCTTTTTATTATGGGCCTTCTACAATAACCCATTAGTTACAAATCAGAAGTCAGAAGTTAAAAATTGATCAATCACAGCCAATTTTTAGTGACTGACTTCTTATTTATGGCTGATTTATGGCTTATAATTGTAAAAGACCCATTAAACATAATAAAAAGAGATGAAATAGCTACATATGTATGTGCAATGTATTTACGTACTGACAATATATGTTACATCCTAAGTTAAAATGACATTGGGAATAAAGGAAAAAGTGCTATTACATTACACGTGTATACATGTATTTCAAATACATGGTTGCATCCGAAAATATATCTAAGTCACAGTCAGAGTGTTCATTTAGTAAAAATATACTTATTGTGTGTATAAATATACTAACTTGCTATTAGTCATGTGTACTAACGTACACATTGACCTATAAGTGTATACATTTGCTAAAACACTTTGAATATGATATACTTACATACATTTCATAAACGTACAGCATCGTATGAAAATTATGCATGTGACTATTGACTGTAATGTATGTTGTATATATATATATATATAGAATATATATATATATATATATATATATATATATATATAGAATATATTATATTAATATAGAAGAGAAAGATATATATATATATATATATCTCTTTCTCTTCTTATCTTATCCTTACGTTACAGTCGATATTTCGAATGCGATCAAAGTCCTCGTGTGTGCCATAGTTGTGAAACTGTAGCTACATTCGTCCAAAGTAGGCCATCATAATTGCGCTGTCGTTACTTCGATGCACAAATTGGAAATATATATTTGCAAATTTACGTGTCCGAAAGACCGTCGATTGGCCCTATGAAAAATGAGCGGCACACTACAGATTTATGATAATCAAGCCTGTTGTGCCGGCATGTCCATTTGCTATGTCCATTTTGAAAATGAGACGAGTTGAAACCGAGAATCTCTTTTAAATAATAATACAATTGTACATCATCGGTGTTTCCATTTGATCTATTCAAGCCTATTGTATGTCATGAGATTTAACTCGTATTATGTTCAGAATAAATATATCGCACACTTATTATCGGACGCTGATCGATTCTTCTTTCAGAGAAATATCCCTAAGCTCTGGATTTCTGCCGCCGCAGAGTCCGTATCGATGAATCGTATGACGCAACATTGCACATTTAATAATAACATTGTTCGTTAATATACATATGTACAGTGGCAATATAATACTTCCTCGAGTTTCTAGTCAGTTCGTCCACCACGTCTTGCGCTTCTTCGTCAGTATTTAATTGCGAGTCACGTAAATCTTCCCCGTATTCTACATGTAGGAGAGAGTATCGCTCTCCCCGTTCGAATCTCGTAACATCTCGTGATAATCGACGTGATAATTCCACTGTCGTTAATACGAGTGTCAAATTTGCATTACTTTGTATTTGGAATATCTCTAATACTAGTGAAAATTTTTTTCTCATTGTTAGAATTTTTATACAAATTAACACTTTTCAGAAATGCTGAGAAAGTTTACATTTTTCATATATATAAACTCTGAAATATTCTAAGATTTTTTTAATTTCTCGTTCTTTAATTTCTGAAAAAATCTTTTCCAGATTTTATAAAATTTCATCAGAAATTGTAGAATGAAAAATCTTAAATATCTTAGAATATTTTAGAATTTATATACATGAAGAGTTTCAGAAAAGATGTAGATCTGCCGACTTTTCCGATTATATTTCTAAAGTGTTCCAATTTATATAAAAAATCTGAGAAATTTTCTAAAAATTTAAAATTATTAAAAAATTCTAAAAAACTTTGAAATTTACATAAAAATTATAAAAAATTATATGAAAAATTTTAAGAAAAATTTTTACGAGGGAACGCGATGCACGTTCAGTGCGTTTCGCCAAATTCGACCGCAATTCCATCACGAATCACCAGCAATGTAAACGACGTGGCGATTTGGAACAATGTTTAGAAAAATATGCTAACTTCTTTCTTATAACTCGAAAGTTGTCCGTCCAGACTCTACTTGTTCGGTCTTCTCTCTGTGCGAGTATAAATACTCTGCTAAGCTAGTCCGTTAAACTATAAATTGGTTGAATCATTACGAATAATATTAAGTCACTCTTCGAGCTTCACGAATACATTTCACATACTATTTCTTCGCAACTAGTAATTTTATGCCTTTTGTCATGGATCGTAACTTATTTTGTCATAAGTAGACGATACAGCAAACTGCGATTTACAATTATCATTAGATCATTAAATAATTTGGTATTTTTGCACTAAAACAAATCGATACTGATCGTAATATATGTATCTTTATCTGCCGCTTCAATTCCCCGCGATACACGAAAGATCACATACACATTCAGCTTTATTGCATATACAGACTCGAAAAATAATTTTATAGCGGTTTCGAAAAGAGAACTTAACTCTATTATGTAAATTAACTCAGCTATTTGGTTAGCTATTCAGACAATCGCTAATTATTATCGTTGAATTGACATTTCTTCGATGATTACAATGTCGCAAAGAATCAAGCGATGAGAGGAAATTTAAGCAGTCCTGTTATTGTTTAAATAAAAGACTTGAACGTCCTTACAGAAAAGAGATGTTAATAAAAAGTTCGGGATCGATAAGGAGCACCTTGAAAATTGAGCATGAACATGATATATTTGAACAAATTTCAATATTCTTACTTATTTTTCAAGATGTTTCCCCTATCACAAACTTTTTATCATATTCAGGAGATCAAAATCTAAAAAAAACACTATTTCTTTTACCTACATCGTTTCGGGCAAAAATCTGCCCTTTTTTGGAGGACATTAAAAAAGATCCGATTTTACTATACAGAAAGTAGCGATCAATTACTTATTTTGAATATTAAAAGCACTGTTATTCAGTACTTTTATTAATCAAAATAACTAATTTCAAACAGTATCAAATTGGATATATGTGAGAGCGGCCGTAAATAGCGTTGCTAAATTTCCTTCGATACCCACGAATTTCTATGAAATTCAGCTTCAAATATGAAAGAGAGGTGATATTTGCTTTTGGCACGGGACGTATACAATCGATAAGCAATTTAGTATATGCGTGACAATACAGTTCTTGCTGGTTTAAAATTCAAGCTCGCTCAATGTATTCAATGAATTATTGTTACTCTTTTCTCCCTTTCTGTAAACTTCACGGCAAATTCTTTTGCGGAATTCTTTTGCCAATGTAACGGTAGAACTTCATCTTGCACGATGGTCTCGTATGCGAGTGTGTGTACTTACGAGAATATATTACTATAAAGTATACAAAATATGAATGGCTATTTGAACAGGATAGAGGTACTTTCTCCCCAAGATTCCTTTCTACACATAAAAGCTACGAGTGATTTCAGCGTTAATTTGCAACACTCAAGCAATGCTCAGGTATAATATTCTTATCACAATATTGTCATACATCTCAAATCATTTCACTCTCTTCCTCTTTCACTAGCTCTCTTTTTAAAATTATCGATACATGAATTTTACGCAATTTTTAACAGACATTTTTCTTAATTCGTAAATTATTTAGAATAAAACGTTATCACGTACACAACAACGATAATAATCTGCTCGTTCATTCAAATCATTCTCTCTCGTAATCTTTTACACACACACACACACACACACACACACACACACACACACACACGCACGCACGCACGCACGCACGTACACACATGTATGTATATGTATTCATTCTTATTCTGTTTCTGATAAAATATAAGTTATGACATTTTTTGAGAGAAATCTAACTTTTCCGATATCTCCAATGTATAACATTCTTGTGTACAGCGCTCGTTTTACAGAGCTTAGCATCTAATAGCAATAAAGGAGTTATTGATAACACATTCTGATAGTAATGTTAATAAAGTATATATGATAAAATCTTTCTGTAAATTACTTCTAACGTCATTAAGAAATTGATGTATTATCTCTCCTGCATAACATGAGAGATGAACGGCTGGTCTATTATTCATAAGCGATAGTTTTGATGTGCATTTGATCGTCTCGATTATTATTCAATTATTGCGTGACGATAAATGTTTAAGAAAACTGTTTGTAATATTTGATTTGACAAAAAAAATTCAATTGTATAAAAAAAACTATACAAAAATATTATTTTGGTGGTCTTCGTATCTCTTTTCTACCTTTTTTATGAAGATGTAAAGTTATATGAGATCTATTAACTATAATTATAATAATTATAAAATTATCATAGTAATATGTTCTGTGACTTGATTACAATAACGTAAAAATATAGTCAAAAATGAAAGAGCAATATATTATTCACGTCCGCAAGTAAAATTGTTAATCATCTCGATGCACGATGAAAATAAAAATATATACATATACTTTTCACCTCTGGAAGTATTCAACAAGAAATCAATATTTCTTCATAACGTTTATATAGGTACAAATATCTATGTCGTAAAAATTTTGGATCATTTCCCCTTGCTTTCTGCCGAATAAATTTTCTTCTATTCGAAGTTATTGTTAGATTTTCACCGACATGAAGTACAACAGCATCAAATAATTAACAAATAATTATCCGTGAATCACTGTAGGATATAGCACGAACGTAGATTTTGTCTCTCTTGATTTCAACATGTATATACATATTCTGTTGCATAATGTGCAACAGAATATAAATCAGGATCTATTAAAGTTAATCATTGTCATTATCACATGTATGACTTCTACTGCCATAAATATACGTAATGTTATCTACATCCATCCATAAAACTTATATTGCTGATGTACATAAATATGGAAATACATTAATTATTACAAGATAGATTCTTGAGTACTTGAAGCAGAAAATAATCAGTCACTAAGCGCGACTTAATCGTGTAGAAAAATATGATTTTTATTAAAATCCATTCTACACGTCAGCAATATAAGTTTTTATCGCCTCCAAAGATTGTCCTGCATTATGAATATTACCGAGAGATGTACTTTCTATGTTTGCCTTTCAACCGTTCGTACAAATACATATAATATGAGATGTCAATGAGAAGAATCGGCGTTTAAGTAACAGCGAGATACAATAATGCGCACATAATTATTGTTCTTAACATAGAAATATAGTATGGTCGTACAAAATATTCTCTGTAAGATTATTAATTCGTAAAGACGCAAAACGTAAATGGCATAAGTACCATTCAGAATCATTATAAAACTATGATACATATCCACTA